>BLSH010000829.1:693398-704222 GCA_018402905.1 Glandirana rugosa | reverse complement strand
AAAGGGGACTGCCTCAATTAATTTAGATAGATTAGGTATTTAAACTCCACTCATTACCTTATGATAATTTTCTTCTACAAATGCTGAATGAAAAAAACAAAATATCACTTTGATGTCTAACTCATTTTTTCCTCTTGAAATCAATATTTTCTTTTTTAAATGTTGTATGTTTGATTAACGTGTATGTAAAATGACAATAAAAATTGATTTCCTTCAATATTGATCAACTATCAGCATGGAAAAGTTTACAGCTGCAGGCAAACCTACTGTGACTAATGATCAGAGAAAGTGCATTATTATTACTGATGTCAATACTATAACAATCAAAACAAGCCTTTATGAGAAATGTATCCAATAATATTATTTATATAACCCTGTCACTATACATACCTGTAACAGAACAGTGAACATACTTAACTTTCCTACCTCTGGCACTGCAGACTGACACCTCCAAGTGTGTCAATGATCTGGGTTCCACACAGCCATTATTGGTTAATTCTTTTGACCTCCACATCACAGTCAATACAATGGAGAAATGAGCACAGACACAAAGGGACAGGAAGGGTTTTATAAAAATGGGCCATGAAGCCCTGGAGTCTAGTTTCTGGCTGGCACAAACTCATCCTCTAGTCCACAGTCCACCTTCTGTGCTGTTCCCTCTTTCCTTTATGCTCCTGTAATCACCCCTGGTGGTGGGTTATTTAGTAACCATATTTCAGTACATATCACCCACATGAAAGTATGTCATTTTGTGAGGATAATGGCTCTAAAAACTCATTATTATTTGTATACTTAATTGTATCCATTGCAGAAGAACCTATACCTGTCCTAAAGAAGCAGAACAAGTTCTGAAAAACGCATTGAGAAAAAAATCTCTATTCCACCGCTGAATTAGTATATCTAACAATATATTGACAGATGGAGTCATAGGACCATTAAAGTTAAAGCAGTTGTCTACCCTTTAGGAGCATTTTTACCTACAGGTAAGCCTATAATAAGGCTTACCTGTAGGTAAAATTAATATCAGGTTTAGGAGATATTCCCCCTCCAACAGTTGCGGCGTCACTGCGCATGCTCTGTGATGTCCCGGCAAAGACGCCGGACCTTGCCGGAGTGACGGGATCCTACACGCATGCGCGGGAGTGACGTCTCGCAGCTCCGGCCAGTCACAGATGGCAAGCAAGATCCGAGGGAAGATGTCCGCTCCCTCAGAGGGGACCGAGCAGCCCGGTCGGATCTTCATTTTAAGGTGAGTAATTCATAATAAGCTAGTATGCTAGCTCATTATGCTATTGCCTTGCAGGTTTTTTTTTTTTCCACAGGGTAGACAACCGCTTTAAATCATAAATATCAGATAGCCAACGGGCACTGGTATATATTAGCGCTGGTGCTTGTTAGGATAGAAAATATAATTGTAAGTATTGAAATTTTAAATATTTTTAATGGTATATTAATAACAGACATGGTCTGATTTTCCATGTTATGATGTGTGTGTGTACCATAAAAGTCCATGTAGTTTATTTCTGGTACTTGTGATTTTTGAGTAATTGTAGTTCGCTAACTCATAGACCACTGGGTCTAAAGTGCCGGACATTTTTGCGATGTTCTAGCGGAGTTTTAGCGGCACTTTTTTTTAAGATCACGTGACAACATGACCTTAAAAAAAAAGCTAAAAAAAGACCAATTTTGCAGCACTTTTGAAGCCCTTTTAAGGTGCTTTGGAAGTGCTGCCCATTCATTTCAATGGGCAGGGGTGTTTTTGAAGCACTATTTATAGCGCTCCAAACATGCCCCAAAGATGCTGCTTGCAGGACTTTTTCTACAGCCCCGCAAGCGCACCACCCCAGTGTAAAAGCACCCATTCAAATGAATGGGATGTCATTTTCAGGTGCTATTTTTAGCGCTAAAGTGCCTGAAAACTGCCTCAGTGTGAAAGGGGTCTTAATTGTGATTGCTGCATTAGTATTCTTTTTGAGCCCTTGTTTCCTTTGTTGTAACCTGGTGATCCTTGAAGAAGTTACTTAATACTGTATATTTGGGAGAATATAATGCTCAGACCTGGCCCTATAATTTTTAACACACAGTAAATTATTCTTTATTCCACATTACAAACTGTTTAGATACAGACAGTATCCAAGAAAAATGTGTAATCTCACAGACAGATCCAACGGGAAGTTAGCAGCCCTGTACAGTGTGGCAATAGTTTTGCGGACCACCATACAAGCATACTTTGTGGAAGACACATATTTTCTGATAAGCTAAAGCACTGCATTTATGTTGCAAAGCACTGAGTAAACTGTTGGCGATATATAAATCCTGTATTATAATAATAATAATGTCAACACAGCAATAGGAGACAAAATATAAACAAAACCGAAATGCCACTCAACTCATAGCGGAAAAAAACAGCTAGGAAAGAATGGGGCATCACCAATGGGGTAAAAAGATGGTTATAACAGTAATTAACATGAGCCATTGGGGTCAAGCTGGCTTTACAAAAAAGGGGGCATCCTGTTAGAGAGGAAAAGAAAAGGCAGTAAGGTACCGAGATGATCTCAGTGGGGGCAAAAAAAGTAAAAATTCCTCCCCGGGAGGGAGAAGAGTGAGTAGGAGAGGTAAGAGAAGGATTGTAGGGAAAGGAGGGTAAAGCCAGTAGACACAGTTGTCAATAATATGACCGTTATGCTTTGGGGTTTGTTATTTGTGAAAGAGTATTTAAATAAATATATGTGAGTACAAAGTGTTGCCAGGGCTTCCAAGTCAGTCTGAATATTTTGCTCATTGTTGTGTAGGGTGGCAGCGAAAGGCTAAGCCAGCTGCTGATCCAGGCATCTGGGTGGGTCCTGACACTAAAGTCCGAGTCTCTCCAGAGTCTGGACCGGCTGAGTGACTTCAGCCAACAACAAGCTTTATTCCACCGCTGGCTGAATACAGGTCACATGAGTGGAGAATGAAGTGCAGAACACTAGCCCCAATGCTAGCCGGCAGAGGAGATAAGACTAAAAACCGCCCATTTACAGCTTCTACACAGACTTTGACCTATTGCTTATGCTAAGAGGTACCTCTCAGGGGACTTTGGATCATATCCTAGCCATTCTCCTGGAGTGCACTTTAGCCTAGTTACAGTATTATTACAAATATTGCAGTTAATGCTTATATACACTGTTTATTACTGACTTTGCTGATGCATGAGCTAATCCCACTCTAGTGGCAAGGAACTATATATATATTTTTTTAATATCATCTTTATTTGGTTTTATATCTAAAACAACATCATGGTTCTATACATTACATTTATAACACTTTTAACAAACCTAGTACATACAGTCCAATCTATCCCCCCCTCTTCCCCCCCCCCCCCCAAGTCCGTGTCCTCCTCCCTCTTCACTCCTATCCAACTGTCTTGGGTGACTCCTTTATTATTCTACCATTTTTTTTTCTTGTTCTTTTTAATTTTTTTTAAATTTCTCCAATTACCCCAGGTACTATTGAATTTTTCTGTCTGTCCCTCTTCCCTACTACTAAGGTACTCCATTTTATATATGAATCCTACTCTTTCAAACCATTCCTCCATAATTGGCTTTTCTGGGTCTAACCACTTTTTTGGTATTAGTCCTTTTGCTGCATTTAACAGATACAGCGTTAAAGTTCTCCAATGTCCATGGGTCATTTGATATCTCTTTCTCCGTAATTCCCCTTATCATGTCCTGTATTTTTCGCCAGTATATTTTTATTTTTGGGCATTTCCACCAAATATGGGTCATTGTACCTATCTGTTTGCACAAATATGGGTCATTTTACCTATCTGTTTACAGCCCCTCCAACACAGTGGGGTTTTATCTTGTTGGTAATTTTGGGCTTTTCTGGTGTCATATACCATCTCACTAAATGCTTGTAGTTCATCTCTATATCGGTTGCGTAATCGTATACTGCGCTAATCATTTTATCCACTTGTTGTTTTTCTAACTGTATACCCATTTTTTGTTCCCAATACCCATTTTTTGCTCCCATTTCCCTATATATGGGGGTTGTCCCTGTCCTTCTAACTGCGTCAAGATTCCATACACCTTTGATACCCCATTCTTCACTGATGTTTGTGTGTTGCATAGTTGTTCTAATGGGTTCAGTTTCCCCCCATTTCTAACTGGCAATGGAGGTAATGCATTTAGGAAGTGTTTAAGATGTATCCCCACTCATTCATCTTTTTCCAAACACCCCTGTGTTTTAAATCCTGCGGGGATCTCATTTTCCCCTTATCTAAAACATCTTTTAGCTGTATACTACCTATACCGCTACTATAAAGTGACTCTTTCCCTGGAACAAAATTTTGTTTCGGTGAGTGCAATAAGTGGCGAGTTACATTTCTATTTTCTTTGTCTCTAAATTATATCCCATATACTAAAAACTTTTTTTGTCAACTTGTGTGCTCCTTTATCTAATGTTCTATATTTCTGTGGTATCCAGATACTCTTGTGCAGCTGTGTTTTACTTAACCCATTATTTGTCACTCTTTAAATTTGTCCATTCTACCATTTGTGCTATTATTACAGCTTTATAATATCTTTTTATAACTGGTGTTCCCAGACCACCATGTTTTTTCCCCCTACCTATTGTCACGAATTGTAGTCTGGGCTTTTTATTTTGCCATATTTATTTTATTAGCAATGTTTTTATCATTTTTAAAAAAACTCTGGGGAAGTGCAATCGGTACCATTTCAAACTTTTATTGGAAGGATGACCATTTTTAACATATTTATCCGTCCCATCCAGGATAACGGGCTAGATGATATTTTCCTAATTTCTGTTTTTATCTCATTAAGAAACGGTATATAGTTAGCTTTGTATAATTTCCCAAATTAGTTTGTTATTTTAATTCCCAGGTATTTTAATCACTTCAGCCCCGGAGCCCTTTTTTAAACTTGTTGTTTACAATTTAGTATTCAGTATTTTTTGCTAGAAAATTACTTAGAACCCCCAAACATTATATATAAATTTTTAGCAAAGACTCTAGAGAATAAAATGGCGGTCATTGTAATATTTTTACTCACACGGTATTTGCGCAGCGGCCTTTCAAACCCCATTTTTTTTTTAGGAAAAAATATAGTTTTTTGAATTAAAAAATAAGAAAACAGTAAAGTTAGCCCAGTTTTTTGTATATTGTGAAAGAGGATGTTACACCGAGTAAATAGATACCAAACATGTTATGGTTGAAAATTACGCACTCTCGTGGAATGGCGGCAAACTATGGTACTTAAAAATCTCCATGGCGACACTTTAAAAAATGTTTAACGGTTATAAGGTTAGAGTTACAGAGGCGGTCTTTTGCTAGAATTATTGCTCACACTCTGACAATCGCAGTGATACCTCACGTGTGATTTGAACACCGTCTTCATATGCTGGCGTGACTTATGCATGCATTTTCTTTGCTGCGCAAGCTCGCAGGGACGGGGGTGCTTTCAAAAATGTATTTTATTTTATTTTATTTTTTTAGCAATGTTCCTTTTTAAAAAAAAAAATTGTATCACTTTTATTGCTGTTACAAGGAACTTAAACACTCCTTGTGGCAGTAATAGGTGGTGACAGGTACTCTTTATGGAGGGATCGGGGGCCTAAAAGACCCCAATCCCTCCTTTGCACTGAAAAGTATTCAGATTGCCAAAATCGGTGATTCTGAATACTGTAATTTTTTGTAAATCGGCGCCATTGGCCACCGAGTAAACCGGAAGTGACGTTGTGATGTCGCTTCAGGAAATACACAAAGGAGACCCAATCGCACCCGATTGCGGCTTCTATCGGGACTCCACACAGCCGGCGGGCACGCCTGACAGATGCTCCGGACTCCCGGTGGGACAGGAGGCTGGGGAATAGCGTCGGAAGGTTGCGGGAGGGGATGTCCCCTCTCGCTGCCTGGGATAATGGCTGAGTGGCTCCAGACCGTTATCACCAGATAGCCGACCGCCCTCTCTAAAATTCACTTCTCCCGACCGCTGTTTATATACAGTGATTTGCGTGAAGTGGTTGACTCTTTTCCATTCCAAGTAAATGGAAATTCCCTCTGTAATGCCAGTTCTTTTAGAACTAAACTTAAATTTAATATTTCCGATTTTACTGGATTGATCTTATAATTTGAGAGTTCTCCATATCTTTTTATTTCTTTCATTAGGTTTGGTAACGCCGTTCTTGGTTTAGTTATATATAGGATATCATCCGCGTATGCAGCCGCTTTATGTTCTTCATCCCCCACTCTCACTCCTCCTACATCCGTACTGTTCTGCAAAGTTTCCAGGAATGGTTCCAATGATAGGACATATAGGAGGGGTGAGAGTGGGAGATGAAATTACGCCATTTACTTTTACCACTGCTGTAGGATGATTATATACGTTTTTTTATCCAGTGCATCATCTTTGGGCCTAATCCCACAGGCCGTAAGGTTTCCATCATGATCCCTCAGTCTACCCAATCAAATGATTTTTCTGCATCTATTGACAGGAGTAGCGCTGGGGACTCCTTACTTTTTTCCTTTCTTAACATTAATAGTGTTCTTATACTATTATTTTTCCCTTTGCTGCCAGGTATGAATTAAGTTTGGTCTACATGTACCCATTCCGGCATCAATTTTTTTATTCTTGTTGCTAAAACTTTTGCGTACAGTTTGATATCCACATTATGTAATGCTATGGGCCTGTAGTTTGAACAGTTTAATGTATCCCCTTTCCTTCCTAGGTATTATAGTAGTATGTGCTAATAAAGATTCCCTTCTCATTTCTTCTGTCTCTAGGGATGATCATCTCCCGGTTCGGTTCGCACCAGAGCATGCAAACAGGCAATAAATTTGTGCGAACATTCAAACCCAATAAAGTCTATGGGACCTGAACATGAAAAATCAAAAGTTCTAATTTTAAAGGTTTATATGCACGTTATTGCCATAAAAAGTGTATGGGGACTTGGGTCCTGCCCTAGGGGACATGTAGCAATGAAAAGTTTTTAAATCGATCAGTTTTTCAGGAGCAGTGATTTTAATAATGATAAAAGTGAAACAATAAAAATGAAATATTCCTTTAAATATCGGTCCTGGGTGATCCCCTTAGTCTGCCTGTAAAGGGGCGCATCTGTGTGATTTTTAGAACAGTGCCAGAGCAAAATGACATTTGTAAAGGAAAAACTGTCATTTAAAATGGCTCACGGCTGTAATGTATTGCCGGTTCCCAGCAATATTCATAAAATCACTGAAAGAGGTCCCCCCCCAAGTCCATACCAAGCCCTCCGGGCCTGGTATGGATTTTAAGGGGAACTCCACGCCAAAATGTTAAAAAAAAAAAACACAAAATCCATACCAGACCTTTATCTGACCATGCAACCTGACTGGCCAGGATAGGGGGGGATGAGTGAGTGGCTCCCCTCCTAAACTGTAGCAGGCTACATGCCCTCAACAACTTAATTGTAAAGCTGAATTGGCTACCATGCACAGCTGCAACAGATTTGGTACTCTCTAGTTTTAGTTAATCAACCCCACTATCTCTTAATACCTTCTGGTTCCAGTGTCTATTCATACATGCTGCTAATGCAGCAGCTTATCTCCAGGGAAAGGAGCCCAGAATCATAGACACCTCTTGACTAAAAGGGCTGTTGGATGCTTGCTCCAGTAAAATATGGGCCCAATCTACAGTTACAGGGAGTTACACACCCTGACGAGAACTGTAAAATTACATTTCCACTGGAACCTCTCAACCTAACATCTAACCCTTCTGACACTGTGACAAGGTGTAGCACTGTTATGCTCAACACATGATGTATACCAGGCATTAATTAATGAATGTACCACTAGAAATGGTCAGTGGTGGGTTGTCCAAAACTGTTAAACAATCGTTTTGAAAACTGAAGGAAGTTGTTGAGATTGCTAGAAAATTGTAAAAACCATCATGGTAAATGTAAAGGTACAATTAGATTGCAACACGTATGTATGATCAGCTTGACTTCTATCAGTGATGTAATTACAAATGAGTTTCAGAAACCATTTTCATGTTTACATTTGTTCAGTGTACCAAGGAGTGCATTAAATGTCAACGTATGGCTGAAAATAAAAATGTATGGCTGTAACTGACAGTGATTTTTGACAGTCAAAGGCCCAACAGAGATAATATACTGTATGTGGGCTAGTGGGCTAGAAGGTCTAGTCAAAGCATTGCTATGCATATGCATTTCACTCATACTAAGAGTCTCCTGGGTGCCAATATGATGAACAGACTTTTATACTTTGAGGTGCCCCATTGCAGCCAGATCAAGCATTAGAAAATGGCAGACGCTCATGAACCCTTTAGCAGCCCACAACAAATGACTAAAAATATGTTATTGCAAACATACAATATAAACACTTTGCCTTTAAAATAATTGGGAGGACACTACAAACGAATGTAGCGTACACACTACAAGAAAATCGGGCAAACGATAGTCAAATGTTCCTCCTTACACAGCAAATCAGAACCGATGAGCGAAAATTCTTACAAATAGTCTTAAGAAAAGAACATCAAAGGCTTTCTTTTGTTGTTTGTTGTTTCTGATCATGCGCAGTCTTTCTTTTCTGATTTTTATTGTATGAAAATCGTGTGAAAACGGTACACATTAAACGAAAATCATTTGTTCTGTTCCCGTACAAGAAAAATATTGGAGTTTGTCCCTTCGGGAATTTTCATGTGAAAATTCGGAATAGCCTGTCAAACGTTGTGTACACAATATACACAAAAAAATATGAAAATTCTTTGGACAAAAATGTTCGCCCGATTTTCTTATAGTGTGTACGAGCCTTAACTCTAGAGCCAAATGTACAGAAAAAATACTTTTTCTGTACTTGCAGTAAAAAGGTTTTCTTCTTTACATAGAATTTACACATATACTATATGTGACAATTTTGAAAAAAAAAAACAATATTTTCTACTTTTTGCTATAATAAATATCCAAAAAAATAAAAATAAAAAAAAATGAATTCATCAGTTTAGGCCGATATGTATTTTTCTAATTATTTTTGGTAAAAAAAAGTTATCGTGTCTACAAACTATGGGAATAGATTTATGGCATTTTTAACCAATGACATTTATACAGCGATCAGAGCGTTAAATAGCCACTGATTACTGTATAAATGTCATTGGCAGGGAAGGGGTTAAACTGTAGGGGTGATCAAGGGGTTAACTGTGTTCTAACTGTGTGGGGGCAGGGCTGGCCGGGGCATGACAGATCTAACTGTTCCCGATTACAGGGAACAGTAGATCTGTGTCATGTCCCCTGACAAAATGGGGATCCGCCATGTTTACATCATTCTGCCTATGTAGAAGGCGATTGCGGGTCACCGGTGGACATCCAGTCCACCCAACCCACGGGCACGCTCACGGAGCGTGCGGCTGGCACGTGCGCTCGCCCACAAATCGCGCATGAGCGGCCGACGTACAATGACGGCGGTTTGAGCAGCCGAGCCAACCTGCTGCAGTCGGCAACTGGTTAAACAAACATATTAGCCTATACTTCCACTTTAAGTTAAAAATGTTGAAGCTGGTTTCACACCTATGAGTTGCGGTAATTCACAATCTGCAGTGCGGTAAGTTGCAGTGCTTCTAATTTTGAATGGCATCCCAACACACTAAGGCAATTCACCTGAACTGTAGAGCACCACAGCTCACTCATTCATGAGCACTTCTAAGTTCAGTGCAGTGTTGGGTAAGGCTCTTTCATACGAGCGGTTTGATCAGATTCGGAAGTCCCTTTTTCAGGCATACCCAAATAGGACTATTCATTCTCCTCTATAGAGCTGTGGAGGTAAACTGACTTGTGTCATGTTTACACCCACCTACCTCCAATCCAATCTGGCAAAAACAAATGGAAGGGGTACAGTTCCCCTCCGTCTGGCCAGATTGGAGGGTATTTGGATGTAAACAGATAGCTGGTCTTTACATCTGACTGTCCACAGAGTATAAGTGGTCTGCGTCCACTCTGCTTATGTCATCTGCCCGCTCGCTCAGCAGGGGATTCAACAGACAGGTGCCCTGCTGAGAAAAACGGATCCAGCCTGCGTGAAAGAGGCCTATTGCTCATTCATCTAAGCTGTAGTCTAGCAGGCAAGGAGGACAACATTAATGGGAAGTTGGCAGCACACTGGATTTCTGACAGATCAAGTATTTTTCTATGCTCCTATATACACATAATGCCAGTTTTATGTAGGCTGGCCCTTTGACTTTTTAGCTGCACTGCACACCCAAGTCCACGGAATCTAGGCTATAGGTGAGATACATTTGTTTGAATAATCATGGTTTTCTGCATTTAAATACTGTATATGTTTTTCTCTAAATAAGTTCTTACAATCCTGCTGTTAAAATGCTGAAAGACCCACCTTCGTCAGAAGTACGGTTTATCAAACAGATAATATCATATGCAAGCAACGTTAAAATAGTCATTGCCACATCTCCTAGATTGTAAGCTCTAACGAGCAGGGTCCTCTGATTCCTCCTGTTAGATCCTCTACACCGTTACTGATAAAATTGCAACGAACGTATACTATAATAGACAAACTATTTGGCATGAAGACTGCTTCCACCCAGAAAGTCGTAAAATTGTCGTCCTAACATTCTTGAATAAATCTCTTTTTGTATATGTCATAAATTTACGTCTTTTGGTACTAATAAGTTTGTTTACATAGAGTGGATATCGGATCTAAGGCACCTGAACCCACACGTCACGTCGATTTTTCAGTTTCCCGGTCGGATGTATTTTGACCGTAATACACATATATCCTCGTATCTTTTTATGAACTAGACAGTCTTTAGGTCACACGACGGTTGA
>BLSH010000829.1:644192-672965 GCA_018402905.1 Glandirana rugosa | reverse complement strand
ACCCCAGACCTTAATACCATGTATTGCCCCTTTAACATCAATGACAGCTTGAAGTCTTTTGTGGTATTTGTGGATGAGGCTCTTTATCTTCTCGGATGGTAAAGCTGCCCATTCCTCTTGGCAAAAAGCCTCCTGTTCCTGGAAATTCTTGGGCTCTCTTGCATGAACTGCACATTTGAGATCTCCCCAGAGTGGCTCAATGATATTGAGGTCAGGAGACTGAGATGGCCACTCTAGAACCTTCACTTATTCTGCTGTAGCCAATGACAGTTCGACTTGGCTTTGTGTTTTGGATCATTGTCATGTTGGAATGTCCAAGTATGTCCCATGCACAGCTTCCTGGCTGATGAATGCAATGTTTCTCCAGGATGCTGCATTCATCTTGCCATCAATTTTGACCAAATTTCCTGTGCCTTTGTAGCTCACACATCCCAAAACATCAGCGATCCACCTCCGTGTTTGACAGTAGGAATGGTGTACCTTTCATCATAGGCCTTGTTGACTCCTCTCCAAAGGTAGCGTTTATGGTTGTGGCCAAAAAGCTAAATTTTGGTCTCATCACTCCAAATGACTTTGTGCCAGAAGGCTTGAGGCTTGTTTCTGTGCTGTTTGGCGTATTGTAAGCGGGATACTTTGTGGCATTTGCGTAGTAATGGCTTTCTTCTGGCTACTCAACCATGCAGCCCATCTTTCTTCAAGTGCCTCCTTATTGTGCATCTTGAAACAGCCACACCACATGTTTTCAGAGAGTCCTGTATTTCACCTGCAGTTATTTGTGGGGTTTTCTTTGCATCCCAAACTATTTTCCTGGCAGTTGTGGCTGAAATATTAGTTGGTCTACCGGACCATGGTTTGGTCTCAACAGAACCCCTCATTTTCCACTTCTTGATTAGAGTTTGAACACTGCTGATTGGCATTCTCAATTCCTTGGATATCTTTCTTTATCCCTTTCCTGTTTTATACAGTTCAACTACCTTTTCCCACAGATCCTTTGACAATTATTTTGCTTTCCCCATGACTCAGAATCTATAAACGTCAGTGCAGCACTGGATGAAAGATGCAAGGGTCTGTCAGGAGTCCAGAAACTCATTGACCTTTTATACACATGTAGCCATGTGCTCCCTCGAGAGTGGCTGGTAGTAGTGGTTCACTTTATAGCTGCCCACAATCACACCATATATCACACATCCGGAGACACTGAAAAGGCCGGCTCTTGTTTTTGTTGTTTTATTTAGGGGAAATAACTTGGATGGGGATAAGGGATGACTGTGGGATGCCCAAAGAATTATGATACACGAACTCCATATACAGTCCTGTATATGCGCACTTACACTGCAGACCATCCCTCTGCAGACTGTTACTCCTCACAACTCTCCAGCACTTCACTTGCTGACCGTTTCTCTTACAGTTCTCTCTCAACACAGAACTTACAGATTTACACTTCTTTTCTTCTCTCCAGCTCAGAACTTAGTTTCCAGCCTCAGGGGAAATTTATCAGGCTTCTCTATACCTTTCTCTTCACCGCAGCTAGCACATGGTGAGGCCTACTCTGCATCAGCAGGACCTCAGGAACACCCATTACAGGCCAGGGATCACAAGCCCCTGAATGTATAGCAAAGTACTTGAGTGCTAGCCAGGCCTTTTACGGACTACAACTCCCAACCCATATACTTCCAGGTCTCATCGACCTGCTCTCTTGTAGTGACTCTCCTTTCCCTTCACTGACACCCAAAGCTCCCACAGACTGTCCACTATTCCTCTCCCAGCCTGCTCCAGAACTTTCTCCTCCAGTCCCAGGGACCATCACTCACCACACCGGATGATCGATTTAAAGTCTCTCTCCTCCTGTAGCACGTCTGCTGTTCTCCGGTTCCTCCTGTGTGGCTCCAGGAATCACTCTCCTTCCTGGCTGCACCCGAACCCCTTAGGCCCCAAGGTCATCCTCCCACAGACTGGGGGCGACCTCTCGGGTAGGGGTCTGCTCCACAGTGCCTCTGCTACATCTCCAGACTTCCACCCAACACTACTCCTCCCAGATTGGGCTGACTCAGAGTATTTAAGGAGGCCTGCCCCCTGCCAATCCTACTTGGGGATTGGTCAGGGCTCCTTAGAATACTCCAGATGGCTCCACCTATCTCCCAGCTCTCTGACCAAAAATCTTACCCAGGTTTCTAGAAAGAAGTGGGAGGTTCTGGTGACCTCATCTGTTAAGTCCAATCAATCCTCCCTGAGCCTCTCCTCCCAGCCCAGATCAAAACATTCAGGCCTGCTTTTACACTCAGGCCTGACAAAATTTTTCCTCACCTAGCAAAACCCTGCTAGAAAAAAACACCTACTCTATGGGGGCGCTACACACACACACACTAATTATAAGCAAACAGATCACGAGTGAGGATGATTACCTTTAATAGCCATTCAAATGCCTTTGTGTCAACTTGAGTGCATGTTATCAGGCCAAAATCACCAGGGTATGTAAACTTTTGATCAGGGTCATTTGGGTAGTTTCTGTTGTCATTATGATGAGTAAACACAGTTGATTGATAATAAATGGCTTCAGCCAAACATTAACCATGAGTGAAAGAAATGTATTTGTGTTATCATTCATATTCTTTGAAGAACGGCCAAGAAATCATAAATTCTGCCAGGGTGTGTAAACTTATGAGCACAACTGTATGATATAGGGAAGAAAATGCTCTGGGACCAAAGTGGTTAAAAAATTGTCCATTCATTAACTCACAAAAATTAGCTTGAGACAAGTCTGAGCATTTTTATGTATAAGCCAACTGTCAATGTGCAACCAATTCAATTTAGGGCGTGGCCATCTGATAAGATCACTGCTTCTGGAATTCAATTTATTTTACCAACACATGTTAGCTATGTGTGACTTGGCAAAGTCACGATGCCTTACCTGTGCCTCGGGCCCAAACATTGTCATCTTTTCAAAACAGGAAACTCTAAGATTGTCCAATAAAAAAATAAAAAAAGGCATTTGTTATAAGGAAATACCATACATTTGTCCCACTGGGACCCTATGCAATCATTCCTTTGGTCTAAGCACCTCAAACGGGAACAAGAGTGGATTACAAAAAATGTAAAGCTTATTTACTAAAGGTGTGATCTTTTCACTGGCTTTTGTTCACCTTTTATTTATTTTTTTTTAACCAGACGAAAATTTATTAGAAATTACAAGAAAAAATATATATATTCATAAATAACTCAAATGCACATGACCCCGATGCAGTACACATATATTACTCTAACAAAGACAACCTTACTAGTTTTTCCCTTGCAAAGAAAAAAAAAATTGCATATAAAACAT
This sequence comes from Glandirana rugosa, assembly GCA_018402905.1. Taxonomy (NCBI): domain Eukaryota; kingdom Metazoa; phylum Chordata; class Amphibia; order Anura; family Ranidae; genus Glandirana; species Glandirana rugosa. Next base: position 669,646 of record BLSH010000829.1, on the reverse strand, counting down.
AATAGGCTCTATATAACTGTCTATATAACATTATATTAAGGGGTGCCAATTCTGGACTCCAAAGTATTCAGCATAGTCTTTCAAATTTCAACCACAATGTTGATAAATTAAGCTCTTTTATCTCAAGATAGTACCATATTACATATCCACTCCTCTGGGGAGCCTTTAAAGCATTGCACCTGCGATCAGCAGATCATGGATGCAATCGCAAGCAATCCAAAGCCCCTGTAGACTGTCTGTGTAGCTGCTGAATAATAGGAAGAATCAATAAACTACTAGAGTGCTCAGTTCATTGAGAACGACAAGCCATCAGCCACAAAGGATGTATTCTTGAGGCCTATGGACCTCAAGTCGCATCAAAGTCGGATCAAAGTAGTGCAGGGTCTACTTTGAAGTCGCTGCAACTTGAAGTCGCACAGATATGAGCGGTACTCATTGGAAATCATGGGGTACGACTTGTCAAGCGTCTTTGCAGTCCCAGGTTGCAGGAAAAGTCGCACTAGTGGAAACCTAGTCTAAATCACTTAGCAAGAGATAATCAGCCAGCCTCAGCTAAACCTATACAAGAAGTGCCTTCTTTCTGCAGTTGTCTTCATTGTGATTACATGAGTGTGGTGCAGTACAGAACTTGCCATTTGTGGCTCTGGTCATTGAATCAAATGTGAAAGGATAGAATAATAAGGATATCTTCCTTGTTGTTCTTAGTCTTGTTCTGCAGTCATTTTGCTCTCTGAACTGTACAAAGAAGACTGAAGACAACAAAGCAATGTTTTCACTGGCCTTTGCATGTCACAACAGTGCTCAAAGTACAATATAAGGAAAGGAAGAGGTAATGCTTGCTACAATTTCTACTTGTCTTTTTGTAAAATTTTTAAAAGCATGGTTATCTTTTAAATTCTCCAGAATCTAAATGTGTTGAAGTAAACATTTACAAGTGTAAAAATTAGCCCCTCTGTGTTCTCACTGTGAAGAAAAAAAAAGTATGTGGCAACATTACATTTTTACATCCACCAATAAATCGTATATAGCAGAAGAGAAAGTTAGCCACATACCTATACAGACCTATACAATAAAAAAGTTATATCGTTAACTTTTTATACTCAGTGATAGCTGTGATTTCCTTAAAACTGTTCTTGAATGTTTAACATAACTTTTATATTTATTAGATTTTCCTTTTTAATGTCTTTTACATATGTTTTCTTTCTATTTAAATGTATTAGTGTCACAAAGCAGCTGACAAATCTGTGTGATGGCATGCATAGACAGGATAGGACTGTTTTGAGAGATCAGTGATCCAGATAGGCTAAGGGACTCTGTCCAAGTCAAACACCAGACTGAGCTTGGCTTTATTTACAATATAAAATAGGTCAGTGAATAAGAGTGAGGTTGAATAGAAGTCACTCATAGGGGTCATTTTTTGATTTTGTAGTTTTTAGTAGCTTTAAAATGGTTGTAAAGGCTAAAGGTTTTTTTCTTTACCTTAAAGGAGAAGTACAACCAAACCTCATTTGGCTGTACTTCTCCTGTGGATCACAGGAATGTAGTCCGTTCTGCACTCCTGTGACCCGTTTTCATCAGACAGCAGGATGAAGCCCGCTGTCAGCTGACATCACAGAGCCAGTCCAGGTTCGGGCAAGATCGCAACAACGAAGTTGGGATCTGCCCACATGCCTGGACGAGCACACGGCTCAGCCTCTCAGTGAGCCGCTAAGAGCCTGAGCCGGGCCGCTCGTACCCCTCACAGCTCAGCACTCCAGGGGGGCAGAGCAGAGGGCGGTGACTGACAAACTGAGCGATCGGCAGTGTTTGATCGCTTGGTTCTCAGTGTTAGAGCCTGCAGGGGACAGATGCAGCATCGGACCGATGCTGCATCCACTTAGGTAAGATTCATAAAAAAAGCCCATACTTCTCTTTTGATGCATCCTCTGCATTAAGATAAAAAAATAAAAAATTAGGTGCAGCTCCCCCCAGCCCTTCCTAAATACTTACCTAAATCTGATCTCCATACAGTGCTATGCCCGAAAGCAGTGGTGCTGCTCTCTCTTACCCTATAGGACTGAGGGAGAGCAGTGGAAGCCATTGACTTCTGCTGCTGTCAATTAAATCCAGGTGATAAGGGGGCAGGGGGCAGGGCCAGGTCCTGATTAATAGTATGAGATGTGGGGCAGCTCCCAGTCTTTGTACTCCCAGCAAAAAGACAGGTACGCAGATATGCGGCCTCTCATGGATAAAGGCCCACTTAAGTAAGCCCGCATTTCTGCATACGGTAAGCAGGAAATTTTTTTTATTTTTTTTTAGGTGCCACATATAGTATCTCACAAAAGTGAGTACACCCCTCACATTTTTGTAAATATTTTATTCTATCTTTTCATGTGACAACACTGAAGAAATTACACTTTTCTACAATGCAAAGTAGTAAGCGTATAGCTTGTATAACAGTGTAAATTTGCTGTCCCCTCAAAATAACTCAACACATAGCTATTACTGTCTAAACCGCTGGCAACAAAAGTGAGCACACCCCTAATTGAACATGTCCAAATTGGGCCCAAAAGTGTCAAAAATTTGCGTGGCCACCATTATTTTCCAGCACTGCCTTAACCCTCTTGGGCATGGAGTTTACTAGAGCTTCACAGGTTGCCACTGGAGTCCTTTTCCACTCCTCCATGAGGACATCATGGAGCTGGTGGATGTTAGAGACCTTGCACTCCTCCACCTTCCGTTTGAGGTTGCCCCACAGATGCTCAATAGGGTTTAGTTCTGGAGACATGCTTGGCCAGTCCATCACCATTATGCTCAGCTTCTTTAGCAAGGCAGTGGCTGTCTTGGAGGTGCATTTGGGGTCATTATTATGTTGGAATACTGCCCAGCGGTCCAGTCTCAGAAGTGAGGGGATCATGCTCTGCTTCAGTATGTCACAGTACATGTTGGCATTCATTGTTCCCTCAATGAACTGTAGCTCCCCAGTGCCGGCAGCACTCTTGCAGCCCCAAACTATGATGCTCCCATCACCATGCTTGACTGTAGGCAGGACATACTTGTCTTTGTACCCCTCGCCTGGTTGCCACCACACACGCTTGACATCATCTGAACCAAATAAGTTTATCTTGGTCCTTTGGTCTGCTTGTCTTCAGCAAACTGTTTGCGGCCTTTCTTGTGCATGATCTTTAGAAGAGGCTCCCTTCTGGGTCAAGAGCCATGCAGACCAATTTGATGCAGTGTGCGGCGTGTGGTCTGAGCACTGACAGGCTGACCCCCAACCCCTTCAATCACTGCAGCAATGCTGTCAGCGCTTATATGTCTATTTCCCATAGACAACCTCTGGATATGACGCTGAGCATGTGCAATCAACTTCTTTGGTCCACCATGGCGAGGCCTGTTCTGAGAGAGTGAGAGCGATAACACCAAATTTAACACACCTGCTCCCCATTCACACCTGAGACTGTGTAACACTAACAAGTCGCATGACACCGGGGAGGGAAAATGGCTAATTGGGCCCAATTTAGACATTTTCACTTAGGGGTGTACTCACTTTTGTTGCCAGCAGTTTAGACATTAATGGCTGTGAATTTAGTTATTTTGAGGGGACAGCAAATTTACACTGTTATACAAGCTGTACACTCACTACTTTACATTGTAGCAAAGTGTTATTTCTTCAGTGTTGTCACATGAAAAGATATAATAAAATATTTACAAAAATGTGAGGGGTGTACTCACTTTTGTGAGATACTGTATAAAACAACACAAAACTGAAAAAAAAAGCCCTTTATTTAGTTGAAAAATAACTTTGCAATGTTTTGTACCAGTATCATAATTTTAGTGTAATTTTAAACATGACAAATTAGAGAATATAATTTAGACATTTATTTTAAAATAACACAGTTTTTTATTTTTAAACAAACACTGGTAAAAAAAACAAAAAATACAAAGTATTTTTATAGTTTTGTTACTATTTTTGTAAATGATTGCACAAAAAGTTCATTTTTGCAAGACTTTTTTTTACAAAAAAGAAAGCCCTGTTTGCCCTTAAAAATAATTTATGTATTAACCACTTCAGCCCCGGAAGAATTTCCCACTTTAGGACCAGAGCACTTTTTGCGATTCGGCGCTGCGTCGCTTAAACTGACAATTGCGCGGTCGTGCGACGTTGTACCCAAACAAAATTTGTGTCCTTTTTTTCCCACAAATAGAGCTTTCTTTTGGTGGTATTTGATCGCCTCTGCGTCATTTCTGATCGCCGCTATAAACAAAAGAAGAGCGACCATTTTGCATAAAAACCCAAATTTCTTACTTTTTGCTAAAATTCAAATCCAAAAAAAATATATAAAAAAACATTTTTTTTCACCGTTTTTGGCCGATTTATATAATTCCTCATATTTGCGATAAAAAAAATTGCAATCAGCGTTTATTGATTGGTTTGCGCAAAAGTGGCCGCGTTTACGGATGGTGAGAAATTATTTCTGGGGTTTTTATTTTTTTTTAATTTTGTACTAGTAATGCGGGTGATCTGCGATTTTTAGCGGTAATGCGATATTGGGGTGGACATGTCGGAACATTTTGACACTTTTTTGGGACCAATGACATTTATTCAGCGATCAGAAATTTAAATGTCCACTGATTACTGTATAAATGTCATTGGCAATGAAGGGGTTAACCTGCAGGGGGCAGTGAAGGGGTTAATAGTGTTCCCTGGGTGTGTTCTTACTGTGGGGGGGTTGGGCTAACATGGGCATGAGAGATCTAACTGATCCCAGTGACAGGGATCAGTAGATCTCTCATGCCCCACTGACAGGGCGGGGAACCGCAGTGTTTACATCGGCGGTTCCCCGTTTTTTCTCTTTTGCCGCTCATCGCGGCTCGCCGGCGGACATCGGGTCCGCCCGAGCCGCGGGCACACTCCCCAGGAGTGCGGCGGGCGCGCGCGCACCACCGACGCGCGCGCGCCCCCTGGTGGCCAAATGCGAATCGCCGCTTATTTACGGCGATTCGCGCAGCGCTCCCCCACTGCCGCCGTGAAAACACGGCGCGTGGTGGGGAACCGGTTAAATGTGTTGTCTTAAAGAGGTATTGAACCCAAAAGCAAAACCTAATTATATTGCAGTTTACTAATTCTTACATTGCAGCTTATCAATTCTTAGACGTGATAACTGCATTCGTTTTCTTCATTCAGGCTTTCTTTCTTTTATTTTTGCCTGGTGATCTGGCCAGTGAGCCTGTTATTTTTCAAAAGAACAAGATGTCCTGCAGAATTTAGTTACAGGGTTGAGACAAACCATTTACCACTGACAGGGGTGATTACAATGGTAGCTTTTATTTATTACCAGTATGTAAATCCTAAAAGGAAAAAAGCGGTTACTGTGAATGATTAAAAAGTGTAAGCTGTGCACCACCTACCAAACACTCAGATACACATATTCTTCTGGCACTTAGGTTTAGAGTCACGAGAAATTCATAAGCATTGTACATATGAACTTATGCTTGCCTCTAGTAGGGAAAACCACTTTCCTTATGGCAACCCTGGCTGCACTGGTACCATTCCAAGCACCAATTATACCCACTTTGAAACCCGCATGTATGTAGAGCCCTTGTGGTGCCTTTCTCAATATCTGTCCTTCCTTCCACATGGATAGTCCCACTAGGGACTAACAACCTACAGCTACTGACTTCTTTAATTAGTATATGGCATGCCACTGGAACCCACCTGGTTGTTGTTTCTATATTTCTATCAATGTTACGGCTCTGTAGCCTAATTTATATTTGAATATTACTCAACCGTATTTTTGTCTTGTTGACATGTATTGTTTACTACCTCTATAGTTTTATGGCTTTTTTGATCTATGTTTTGTCTGCTGTGAAAATTCTCCATAAAACAAGTGAAACAGAAAAAGTGTAAACTGGAGTTTGGCTTTAATTTGATTTGTTAGCATAGTTAAATCCGCTAATGCATCTATCACAAACCCCCCCCCCCCCCAGATTAACAATGCTGGTGTTCAAAGGTGTCTCTTTGCTCCTTCATCCGGAGTGTAGGCACTCTAATTCAGGAAGTGTATTCCTAGCCAGATCATTAAGTGAAAACAAAGAGAAAAGAAAAATGAATGCAGCCACCACATCTAAGGTTCGGTAAGCTGCAATATGTTACATTTTTGTTATGTAATTAGCGCTGCTTTAAGTAATTAAGTTATTGCCAAACAGGCCCATAGTAGGAATGTAAAATCTGCTCCGGCCCATAAAGGGTGTACAAGTATGAGAAGGGAAGTGGTTAACAGTTGCAAGACCTTGCGTGTCTTATAATAGCATGAATTGGCCACATATTTTTTTGCATACTGCCATGTCTACTATGAAAACATCCTTCGTCCATACATCTTCCATCAGATATAGTTCCACAGAACTCATTTGCAAATCGCACTTCAAACATTTGTACAGACTGGTATATTGCCAGATCATCTAAGGGGTTTTGAGGCCTTCCCACAATTATAAACAAAGATCAACAAAGGCATTTGCTAGTTACATTAAGATCCGTCCATACTAAACTGTAGTTTTTCTTCTCCCAAGTATTCTTAATGGTATAAACGAATGCAATCCTTTTAATCTGAGTCCAAGACCACACACATACCATTTCTAAACAGTCACCAAATATTGTGGATGCAGTATATTTGCTGAATACAACCTCCCTCTAAAAGAGGTTGCATTGTACATAGAAAATATTTCTAAAAGACAAACATATTTGGGTGATAACTGGCTCTTTGGCCCCATTCACACTGGCAATGTCAAACCCGTGTTTATATGCATTCAGATGACATTTCTGAATTCATATAAATGTGTGAAATGATTTTTCAATGGTTTCAATCACACTGTGCAGTCAAATAGCTGCATTTAGAGAAAATAGAATTCTGTGTGTCAGGATCAGATTAGACACTCTACAGCTGGCCATACACCATACAATTTTCTTATTCAATGTTCTTTAGATTTACCTTCAACTAGCAAGGGCCTGTCCGATTGCATACACATTGAAAGTGTTTAGGTTTCACCTCCTATTATATGGTTTTGGTAAATCTAAAGGAAAGTTGCCCAAGATAATTGCATAGTTTATGGCCGGCCTAAAGCCTCGTACACACAGTGCGACGATCGTACGACCGAACGGACCAAAACGTATGTTGGCTGATGTATCTCGCGTACTGACATGCACTAAACAATCGTACAACCAAGCCGAACGTAGTGATGTGTTACGAACGTATAAGGAGGAAGTTCAGGTGAATGTGATTTGTGAATTAGTAACATAGGTTTACAAGAACACACACTTCCGGGCATTCCTGACTTCTGAGCATGTGTGTTTTGCACAGTAAAACTTGTTGGAGCAACTTCTCTGTACACACGGTACAACGGTCGTACAGCCGTGTCCAAAGTTTTCTACTTTGCTCATCCAACTTCTGTTGTACGACCGTCATACGTCGGCTGTTCTAATTGCGCATACTAACGATCGGATGATCGTACAACGAGCGGTCGTGCGACCATCGCACTGTGTGCATGAGGCTTAAGGCTCCTTTCACACGGGCGGATAGAATTCAGCTTTCAGCTCGGATAGATGAAGTTATCTACCACAGCTATACTCAGACAATGCTTTCCTATGGCCCCATTCGCACACTGCATTTAGCAACGGTTTTGTTACATGAGGTTTTGTGCGATTAGAAAAAATAAATTTGACTGAATCCAGGAATGATGTAGCGCAGCTATCTTCACATACTGCGGGTAATCGCAGTGCACTGTGTCACCTGCAGATAGCAGCGGCAACAAGGAGAGAAAGACAACAGGAAGCACATCAGAAATGTCAAGAATGTTCCCCTGCAGCTAAACACAGCCGCATGTAAACGCACGTAATTGCGGCTAATCACATGTACAACTGCAAGTGATCACTGTGCTTGGAGTCTTGGGATTGCAAAATAACTAACAGGCTTTTAACAGCATCAGAACAGCAGCACGTGTGAAGGAGGCCTAAGACACATGTGTCAAACACAAGGCTTACAGGCCAAATCCAGACCGTCAGGCCATTTCATGTGGCCCTTGCACCCAGGCTTTTTTTCAGCCAGAGCATGGAGGAACTTTGTTCCTCCACCCCTGGCTCTCACCCTCCACTCCCTGCTGACCAATGTCACTTGTAAACACAGAAGCCTTCTGTGTTTACAAGGACAGCTTTCCTCTCAGCAGCTCTCACAGATCCTTGCCGGCCCTGCACTCACAGCAGGGTCAAGGGAGACGCAGATGCACGTGCAATGTGGGATGAGGCATAACCTACACTGTGATCCCCATCTGCGCCTGGGTGCAAAGATGCTGACCAATGACCTGTTAGAGGAGAGCTGCCTACACTGCTGGGAGGTACTATAGCTGGCCCTACCAGTTTATATAGGATGACCGACCACTGCTCTTTGCATGACCTGGTCATTCCACCGGTAAGAATATGCCTTTGGAATGCGGAGAATGCAGATAACTGACCGTGTGAGGGAGGTCTAAGGCTCCATGCACACTGGGTGTTTAGCCCCAGTTCATGTGGTCCGGGCATTTAGTTGTTTGAATTTGGCAGACTGCTGGCAGTGGGGCTGGATGGCGTACCTGTGCACCATGCAGCTGGGCTAAACACCCAATGTGCATGAGGCCTTCACGTGGCTAGATGCATGTAAATGCATGTATACACACCTAAGTGCAGCATAAAGCAGGGATGGCTAACCATAAGAAAAAGTGATCTGGGAGGCATACAAGCTGCTCTACTTTCAAGATCACTTCCCCCACATACAGGACAGCTAAACGCATTGTTGCCAGTGCCAGTGTGAGGCTTTAACTGTGTATGACCTTCAAAGTCCACTCTTTATTTAGCTAATGCAAATGATTATGATATATCAGACGTCTACATATTTTTGAAACACAGGAAAGTGTTTCAAAGCCATATAAGAGCAAAATCAGATAGACATACAACACATGGAAGGGGGTGAACAGGGTCAGGGATTTTTGCAGAAAGCACTCTTTCACAAACTTTGGTGGAAAATACAGTCTGGTAAGTTTTACAAAAAGTCACAACATTACACATGATTTAAAAAAAGAAATCTAAAACCTGTACCACTGCAATGAGGCACTAAACAAACTTTTCCAAGTAGGGAAAAAAAATATTTCTAAAACAATCTTAACTATGGCAACATCCTCCACGTTCAGAAAACAATTAGAAGGATTTTTGTCCAACAAATAACAGGGCTTGATGGCGAGTACAAAAATACATTTTTCTCCAAGCATTTATTGGGGAGGTGGGGGGAAGTACACCTCTGGGATGTCCAAAAGCAGTCAGGGGAGAGAAAATTTACATCAACAGGCAATCTTCAATTGTCATGCCATGATGGGATGGGAGTCTAGAGTTAAAAGGACTTGCACCTACAATACTTGATAAATGTGTAAACCTAAGAGCAGGTGGTGACCTCGGGGCCGCTGATAAGGCAGTACAACCAGCCCTCCTGTACTGGTCCCGCGCACCATCAGTTCAAAAGGGGGGCCCAGGCACCTGCTGTGCAGGAGGGCCGGCTCTACTGTCTTATTGCAAACAATAATATTTGGGCCCCCTGTTCCCCTGCAGCGCTGCCGGCTTCCCTCCTTTCCTCTCCTGCCGACAGCTGCTGCGGGCACACAGGGGTAGGTTTCAGAATGGAGAGCGGGGGAAGGGGTCATCAAAGATATAATTTATTGGCCCCTTCCTTTCCTGAAGGAACAATTACTTCTGTGTCCATTCTTCCCTATTAAGCATTGTAAACTGTGTTTACTATGCTTTGGTTTGTGAATGGGCAAGAAGCCTCAGAGCGCTTCAAATTCATTCATCTGTGCAGTTGAGGCTGCAGAGAAAGGGACTGATAAATCTATGTGCTCAGAAGCTTCCGCCTGGGTGGGAAGGGGGCCCTATCATGTAGGCTGTATGGGGCCCTGTGATCTATAACAGTAGCCCTGGGTACCCTTGCATACCTAAGATATACTGTAAATGCCTGGTGTTGAAAAACTATCACTCTGGATGTGGTGCCTGATGATTCTGCCAGTAACACATTTCCTGACCTGCTTACTCACCCAATGTTTCAGAACAGAAACAGGAAAGAACTACAGAAATTGCCTTCTCTCCACTTATACAAAACATAGATGGGATAGGTTTTCAGTGATAACAGGAGCATTGTAAACTGATAATTCACACAGGACTTTATGGGCAGACAAGATTTCACAAAAAGGTATTTTTCCACACCTTTCAAACAAAAAAATATACCATTAAAAGCATTTTGAAATATAACATAGCAAAGAGGCCAAAAAAAGAGAAATGCATTAGGGTTGATATACCCTTGAATATACCTAGGATCTGAGCAGTGCTGATGTGAATAATCATCCTTTCTCCAATCAGGGTGGCATCACATATCAATTAGGCCCCCTTGATCCAACTGATCTTCTGTATTATTTAGGGAATGGGGTGAGCCTTTAGAAACAATATCCCACTTTGTCACAGCCCAACCAAGGAACAGACAAAGAGCAGCTGAAAAGAAAAATCTCCAGATTTTAACCCACTGAAAGAAACCTCTTTGTGCGAAACAGAGGCTGCCATTGCGACTTCTCATTCCGCAAATGCTATCTGGCATGTTTACACCCTCTATCTTCAACCATTTGTGTTTGACTTAAGTCCTGTACACACAGTACAACGGTTGTACAACAATGGTCCTACAACAGCTTGTTGTACAATCATCCGACTGTTAGTAAGCGCATTTACAACAGCCGACGGTCGTACAACAGAAGAGAAGTTGGATGAGCAGACTAGAAAACTTTTGTTGTACAACAAGCGGTTGTACGACTGTTGATTCGTGTGTACAGAGAAGTTGGGCCAACAAAGCTGTACGTGCAAAATGCATGCTCAGAAGTCAGGAACACCTGGAAGTGTCCGTACATGTAAACCTACATTCCTAATTCACAAATCACATTCATCTGAACTTCCTCTTTATACTCTCGTAGCACGTCACCACGTTAGGCTTGGTCGTACGATCGATTAATGCACGTCAGTATGCAGGACACAACAGCCACCATACGATTTTGGACATCCGGTCGTACAACTGTCGCACCGTGTGTACGAGGCATTACTCTGATATGCAAACATGTTCAGATCAGTGAATCAAACTTTAATTGTACCCAGTTGGTCAGTGAATTAGCCAGTAAACTAGCATCTTTAGAATGAGATTGACAATGGTAGCCTCCCCTCCCAATGGTGTTTCTAAGGAAAAGATTGTTTTAAAAGATGCAGACTTGACAACGGAGATAACTGTTGCATTCTTAAGGTGAGACACCGACGAGTCCACAAAAAGTGAGCTGTCCAGTTCAATTTGTCAGAGACTAAGTAGAGGACATCAAGAAGTTCAGGACCTGAAAAATGCATTTTCAGGATGTTTTCATCCTACAAAGAGGATATCTTTAAGCCACTGATTGTAAAACACATAGCAAAATATGTTTGTGAACAAGAATCTCTACTTTCTGACAATTTTTCCCTGCCAAGCAAGGATAGGGTATCTGATGTAAACTGAGCACCAAGGTGCCTGAGAACTTTGGTGTTACTATAATCGAGGCCTGGTCTAGTACTTTAAGTATAGGGGTAACTGTGGCAAACCAGAGACACTATTCGCACCCACCTAAGGTCACAACAAGGTCACCTGTCATACTGATAAAGGGGCCCTAGACAACCCCAAAACATAGGTGGTTCTTGGCCAAAAAGTTAAACATTTGATACCTATATGTTAGTGTTTACACACTGAGGTGGAAACATATGGGGGTAGTTCAGAGGGCATTTTATTGCCATAAAAGTTATTCAGTCTAATCTCAAGGAAACTTAAAGTTTAAATACGCACGTGCTAAGTGAGACAGGGGCAGATTTACTAAATTTGAAGCATGCAACATCTGGTGCAGCTCTGCACAGAAACCAATCAGCTTGCAGGGTTTATTATCAAAGCTGAATTGAACAGGGTGAAGTTAGAAGCTGATTGGCTACAATGCACAATTGCACCAGATTGTGAGTGCTCCCGTTTTCGTAAATCTCCCCCAGACTGTGCAGGTCCGCCAGCGTCAATGTAGCAACCTCTCCTCTTTGTAATTTCTCACATACTACAAGAGTTAAAAGAGGAGGCAATCTAAAAGTGCAGATGGTGCCACCAAACTACGGCTGACCAAAAGCTCTTAATCCTGGACCTTCAAAAAGGATTATCTAGGATACAACAGTAGCTCTTTTTAATTGTTATTGTTAATTGCAGGGAGAGCCTGGTGGGCCATGTCAGACACTGAAAATGTATATGTCTTAGATATTTCAATAATCTGACGGGAGCATGGAACCTCCTCATAATGACCACAGTAGGTTTACAGACAGCAATCTGGGCACAGAGATCTCTGCAACAGAGACAGATATAAATATAAGAAACAATCAAGTGGTTTAAAGGGAAATATATGTAAGCTGCCATTGCTAATGGTTGCAAATGCACACCCCAGGGCTGTCATCCTAATCATGGCTTCATTGTTTAAGGAGTCTCTGATCCAAAACAAATGTGAAGCCAGAAACATGTCAGGTCATGTGACAATGATATATACAGAGAAGTAATTATCCAAAGAATAAAGGATAAAAATGACAGCCCAGAAGGACCCACCTATAGAAACAAGTCAGCAGTGACACCTACCAGATTTCCATCCTAATATGGTACTTTCAGCTCTCCAACTGGTGCAAAGAAATAAGCGCATTTCTGCTACAAACCTTTTGTCTTTTGAGTGGACTGAACATTCAATTCAATGGGCTGCCTTCATGCAAAAAATGCAAAAAAGTAGCTCACATACCTTTTTGAGCTTCAAACTTCTCACATTTTGTTATTGCGTGTTTTGCCATGCATTTGTACACATAAACACGCGTTTGCTTGCTGTGTTTGGTGTTCCATAAACAATTAATGGCACTGCAAGCATCATGCAATTTTGCATGCAGTTATGAAAAGCTACAGTGTGAATGCAGCTTTAAAGTTTGTTGATTAGCCCTGCATATGCAAATTATTTTGATTACAATCACAATAGGTAAGACAAAGCGGCAAGGTTGAATTATAGAAAGCTGAACAGCAACACAAAGATCCAATAGATAGTGAACATGATAAACTCGGCTCGCAGCAAACTGATAATACTAATAATGAATTTCAATTGAAAATGTCAAGATTGTTTCTTTGACAGAGCATAACATTGAATTCCGGGGCACTGAACAATTTGCATGGCAGAGCTTATCACATAATGTATAATAATTCTTTAAACAAATTTGTGTTTCCACTGTATCCTGGATAATGACCTCTACCCTGCCTGATTTGAATACATTTGAATGTGCTCTGCCATTATCAGGAACTGGGGCAATCATGTCTTAGCAGTTATTCATAACCACAGATACAACTGATCCAGAAGTACAGCATAAATGTGTAATGTAATATATATATATATATATATACACATACATATACATACACACAGTATCTCACAAAAGTGAGTACACCCCTCACCTTTTTAAAAATATTTTATTATATCTTTTCATGTGACAACACTGAAGAAATGAAATTTTGCTACAATGTAATGTAGTGAGTGTACAGTTTGTATAACGGTGTAAATTTGCTGTATCCTCAAAATAACTCAACACACAGTCATTAACTTCCGTGGCGGTATGATTATTTCAGATTTTTGGTGCTGAAAGCGGTACATTATTTTGTATGGAAATTTGGCGTTTTATATTGTAGGCCTGTAATTCTTAGGAATAACTCACTTAAATCTGTCCAAACAAGAGTCTAGTAGACATCCCGGGTATGATAAAGTTTTAAACATGAAATAATAAATTATAATATAATAAATAACTAAAAATAATTATCAAAAATAATAACGTAATATTAATAAAATGTATTCAATAATGTAATCAAACCAAAAACACTGAAATTTGCTCAGTTGCAGAATTGTCGCTGTCGTCACTTTCAGTGTCTGATGATAAATTTCCCCAAGAATCAGTATCACTAAATTATGCAAATGATTCTTATTTACTATCTGTGTTTTCTAGCTGATCAAAAAACACTTTTGACGTAAAGGGACACTTTTTGGTTGCCATGGACATTCTCAAGTTTCCATGCAGAAAGAATGACATATATAATATAAAAGTGCATGCAGGGCACTGGGCAAACCACTAGGGACAAAGGGGATGTGAAATGATTTCATACAGTAATGTAATCTTACAGATTACAGTGTACTGTATGTATACTGTGTGTTTCACTTTTTGAATTTGCCGTCGGTCTCCGCACAGAGGCATCGGCTGGAGGACACAACCCGCAGACACGGCGGGGGACATCGCTGGATCCAGGGGACAAGGTAAGTAATGCTGCCTTGAATCCAGCGAAGCAATCCCAAGTGTGGCTCGGGGTTACTGCTAATGGTACTGAAATTCCACCCTGAGCCACACCCGGGAATACCGCCAGGGAGGTTAATGTCTAATCCGCTGGCAACAAAAGTGAGCACAATCCTTAGTGAAAATATCCAAATTGGGCCCAATTAGCTTTTTTCCCTCCCTGGTGTCATGTGACTCTTTAGTGTTACAAGGTCTCAGGTGTGAATGGGGAGCAGGTGTGTTAAATTTGGTATTATCACTCTCACTCTCTCATACTAGTCACTAGAAGTTCAATATGGCACCTGATGTCAAAGAACTCTCTGAGGATCTGAAAAAAATAGTTTTTGCTCTACATAAAGATGGCCTAGGCTATAAGAAGATTGCCAAGACCCTGAAACTGAGCTTCACCACGGTGGTCAAGACCATACAGCGGTCGACCAAAGAAGTTTAGCGCATGAGATCAGCGTCATATCCAGAGGTTGTCTTTGGGAAATAGACGTATGAGTGTTGCCAGCAATGCTGCAGAGGTTGAAGGGGTGGGGGGTCAGCCTATCAGTGCTCAGACCATACGCCACATACTGCATCACATTGGTGTGCATGGCTGTTGTTCCAGAAGGAAAGATGATGCACAAGAAAGCCCGCAAACAGTTTGCTGAAGACAAGCAGACTAAGGACATGGATTACTGGAACCATGTCCTGTGGACTGATGAGATGAGTATTTGGTTCAGATGGTGTCTAGCGTGGTTATGGCAACCAGGTGATGAGTACAAAGACAAGTGTGTCTTGCCTACAGTCAAGCATGGTGGTGAGAGTGTCATGGTCTGGGGTTGCATGAGTGCTACTGGCACTGGGGAGCTACAGTTCATTGAGAGAACAATGAATGCCAACATGTACTTTGACATACTAAAGCAGAGCATGACCCCCCTTCCTTTGGAGACTGGGCTGCAGGGCAGTATTCCAACATGATAACGACCCCAAACACACCACCAAGATGACCACTGCCTTGCTAAAGAAGCTGAGGGTAAAGGTGATGGACTGACCAAGTAAGTCTCCAGGCTTAAACCCTATTAAGCATTTGTGGGGCATCCTCAAACGGAAGGTGGAGGAGCGCAAGGTCTCTAACATCCAGCAGCTCCATGATGTCATCATGGAGGAGTGGAAGAGGACTCCAGTGGCAACCTGTGAAGCTCTGGTGAACTTAGTGGTGAACTTAGGGGTGTACTCACTTTTGTAGCTAGTGGTTTAGACATTAATGGTTGTGTGTTAAGTTATTTTGAGGGGACAGCAAATGTACACTGTTATACAAGCTGTACACTCACTACTTTACATTGTAGCAAAGTGCCATTTCTTCAGTGTTGTCACATGAAAATATATAATAAAATATTTACAAAAAAGTGAGGGGTGTACTCACTTTTGTGAGATACGGTATATATACACACATATACACAATATATACACATTTACAGGAGTTGGACAAAATTATTAAAACACCAGGTAAAATAACAAAATTGCTACCTAATATGGTGTTAAACCACATTTGGCATATTTATAAATTCCACGTGTATTTATTTCACACATACAGCACATTATTTACAATATTACACATACACATACTGTGCAAAACTAGGCACTTGAACAGTTTCATTTTAATTAATTTAAAATAAATAGTGTCCTCTCACATTACCAGAAACTCTGGTAATCTAAGAGACCGTTTACACCATCATGCTCTGGAGAATTTACCATAGTTCTGTCAAAAACTTTGGCGGTCTTACTTCCTTATATCTATGCAAACTATACTAGACTGGCTTGGTAATTAAAGCCCTATGGGGATCATAACATCTATTGCACAATTCATTGGTTTTCTTACCACTACCATAACATTTTATGATTTTGTCCAGTTTGGGGTCATGCTAAAGGGGTCATGTGACAACCACTTTAACCTACAGGTAAGCCTAGAATAAGGCTTACCTGTAGGTGCCCTGCATATCTCCCAAACCTGCATGGTTCAGGAGATATGCAGTGTTCTGCATGTGCCAACGTCATTTCGGCACATGCGCAGTGAAGAAACAGTCTCCGTGCCGTTTCTCCACTGAGACTGTGCCGTGACTGGCGGCTCCCCCGCAGAAGGAAGAGGGGCTGAAGATGGACGCCGCCAGCACAGGGGACAGCGCTGGACACCGCAGGCTTCGTTTGCAGGTGCGATGCATAGTAGCCCATTATGCTTCTAATTTACAGGGGTATGTAGAGGAAGTAAACCCCATCTGGGTTTACTTCCTCTTTAAAGAGGAACTGCAGTCTGCTCACATGATTTGTAATAAAAACATCTTTGCCATTCTGAGGCTTCCCTCCAACCACTTTGCATATTATTTTATATATACTGTGATTCTGTACTTGCCAAATATGCTGCAGAAATCTCCCTCCACTAAGTCTGGCTGCATTCATTTTAACTGTGGGCAGCTGAAGCTGCTGCCTGTTCACTTCCTGGATTTACACAGACACACAGAGGTACACCTCCAGCTCTGCAGCCGTTTTTTATTTTTATTTTTTTGGATATGTATTATAGCAAAAAGTAAGAAATATTGTGGTTTTTTTTTTGCAATATTGTCGCTCTTTTTTGTTTATAGCGGTGATCAGAAATGACGCAGAAGTGATCAAATACCATCAAAAGAAAGCTCTATTTGTGGGACAAAAAGAACTCAAATTTTGTTTGGGTACAACGTCGCATGACCGCGCAATTGTCATTAAAGCGACGCAGTGCCGAAATCGCAAAAAGTGCTCTGGTCCTAACGTGGGAAATCCTTCCGGGGGTGAAGTGGTTAATAGATGGAAAGTTGAAAAAATGACTGAAGGTACGCTTTAATATGAAATTTGCTGTTAGCTTTACGGGCATCCAACAACAAAAATTATCCAATTCATATGCTATATGACATCTTTTTTAAACATTGTAATTGGAAATCACATACTGTAGTTACATAGTCAAGTAAAAAATAAAACATTTTATATCTGTTCATCAGGTTCAGCCAAAGGACCAATGCAAATAGGCAAATATTTCTAAGCGTAAGCATTAATGTTCCTTGTGTTTAAGTTTATGCCCTGTAGTTAGATTATTAAAAATGATTTTCCTATAAACTTAGGCACTGGTGAAATTGGAAATAATTCTGTGATGGCTACAGGCTTATCAAAACAGGCAGATAGATGCCTTAGCTACTGAGGGTTTAGATTAGATGCATGTTTTGCAGCCCATTCAAACTATAGTGCTGCATTAGCATACATGAGTTAGCATGCATTTTGATAATGCTGCCCATTTATTTGAATAGGTTACCTAACACACTAAAATGCAAGGTGCATACAGTATTCTTCTGTAGCGCAGTACAATGCACAATATTGCAATACTGCACGTCGTTGTGTGCTAAAATGCATGTCTGTTCACAAGGTACATTGGTGTGCTATTCAGAATGAAGGACAGCACACAAATGCACATTACTGTGTGTTGCAGCAATATGTGTGGTACAGTGTGGCTCTAGTGTAACTGGGCCCTTAGGTTACCAATTTTTGGGTTTTGGGTGTTCCAGAGTTAAATATTTAAAATCTGTTGATAGTTTGAACAATGTAGTCAGGAAAAAAAATCATAAGCAGATTGCTGAAGGGCGGGTGGCTCGTCCTATTGACAGTCCGCCTTTCGGCAATTTTCACTTATCACCATTGGGGATTATGCCAAAGCAGGAGCCTAATACTTGTAGAATTATAAATCATTCGTCCTTCTCGAAAGGGGGATCTCTAAATGATGAAATAAGTGTTGAGCTGGTTTCAGATTCTTATGTTACTTTTGAAGAAGCATTATCTAAGATCAGACCTTTGGGTAAAAATTCTTTGTTAACTAAAGCTGATATTAAGTCAGCTTTGGATTCTTGCTAATTCATCTTCAAGCTTTTAACTCTCTAGGATTTCATTTGGATGGAGATTTTGTCTTTCATAAGTGCTTACCCATGGCATGCTCTCCATCTAGTTATTTGGACTGCTTTGTATTTTAAATGTTTTCTTACTTTACTGGAATGTGTAGTAAAAGATACGTTTGGTTCATCTAAACCAATTCATTAGTTGGATTAAGTTCTGCCCATTGTTTCAGCCAACTGATTGTTTTAAACTTGACTGAATATATTGTGGTGATTTCTGAATATTTTGGAACTGAGATTTTTTTTAGGGGCAGGGAATCAGTTTGTTTTTTCTTTTTCGATTTACCAACTGATGTCTTGGTTATGTAATACAGATGTAAGGGTGAACTGAAGCAGAGAAGTCCTTACACTACAAGACTTCCATTACGGCTTTCTCTCCAGCAAGAAGAACAGTGAGCAGCTCAGCAGCTAAATCACTAAATCTCACTTCAAATCTTGTGAAACTAGCAGTCAGAGGCACAGTGACTTATATAGGTCGACACTGCAGTCAAGACACAGAAATAGCACTGCATTTTTCAGGAAGAATTCAAGGTAAAAGTACCACTTAGGCACAATAAGCATTTCTACATGAATGGAAATTCTTTTGTGCATTTTGTGGCAAAACCTACCAAGAAAACTTTCCATGGAGTGGCTGCATAGCAAAGATCTCAGTGGAAAGTAGACAGATATAAGTGAAACGTTTGTGTTTGAAGGTCAACTTTTAATGGATAATGGTATAGCTGTCCTTTAAGGCAACTTTTGTCCTTTTTTTTTTTTTTTGCAGCTTTGAGGGTCTCCAAATTAGTTCCAACGTTTAATAGTATGGTCTTATGTTAGGGGGCGCATCATTATTTGGTTAGAAAAGGAAAGAAAAAAAAGATCATCAGATTGGTAAGGGTACGTGGTTAGGTTAAAAGACGAATTTATGGACATTTATACAGTAGTTTATCAATAAGGTCTTTTTCCTACAAAAGATCAAAGTAATTACACATGAATAAGATGCTTAAAGTTTATTAGTTTCAGTCATTTGCAATTTTCTTCACATTTGAAACAAATTCAGAGTTCAGTAGTTTTAGAAAAAGCCTCAACCAGAAATTAACGATGGCACAGTACATCTACAGCTTTCCCTTGGAGGGAAAGGTAATAGAATGGAGAAGCTACAAGAAGGAAAGACTTAATAAACACACTCAAACAGCGCTGTCCCCCCTAGGGAATACCAATTGTTTTGCTTAGTATTATTTAAGCATGATTTGCTATTCTATGCCCTGCAGTATGAATAAATCTATGGGCCAGCACTGTACACAAATCCTTATGCGAAGGGCAATGTCAAAAACTAACATTTTCCAGTGAAAAAGACTGGAAAGCCTGTAACAGGCAAAATCATAACATACTGTTTCTGTACTGAAATACAGATCCTGGAACTTTATAAAAGCATTGTAACATCACAAGGCATAACGTTGTTTCTTTGAAATATTCTGCATCACACCAAAGTGGGACTATTGTTGCTTGTTTACATCCTGTATCCCATGTTGGAAAGCAAGTCCTGTTTTTTTTTCTTTTTTTTTTTTTTGTATCTTGGGCCTATTTACACCTGCATGGTGCATAGATGCATGCAAAGTCATGTGTTGTGATAAGGCAGCCACTTAACTTGAAGTAGCTGTATAATACTCCAGATGCATGCACCATTTTTAACAACTCAGCACATCCCAAAACAAACTAGTTCAATCTTTGCATTTCTGCATCTTACCAATTACCACTGCGTGATAGCAATAGTATGAATCCAGCTTTTAAGGAATTATAAAATAGCTAGGTAAAATCAGATGAAGTTTTGAAAGTATGCATACATCATCTACTGGAAAAAAAGTCAAGCCTAATGGCTACAAACCTTTATTTGTTGTGATCAAGAATTTGGCTGTTTCCTAACATGCATATTTGGAATTGTGGCTTCCACGGCAGTGGTTAAATAGTGATATGCTGTCACTGACATAACAAACCTCAGTCCTTTGAAACAGCCAGAGGACCTAAAATTCACATTCTCTATTGTGCAGTATAGACTTGCATTAGGCTGGAATCCCCAAAAGTACCTGCAAAATGGACAAAACAGCAGGAATTTTCTTGACATCAGCCGGTATGATTTTGAGCAGTATTTAAACAGGAATAGCTGCAACTTAACCAACTCATAGGCAGCTAATGCTGACTGAGCTGGTTTTAGAAGACATTGTATTGAATGTTACTTTTTGGGAGGGTTAGGTCTACCTTGCAAATATGCAGATGTCAGTCCTTTTTGGACAGTCAGGTCTGATCTGTAGATATAGGTACATTTATGGGATTTTCCTTTTGTTACAAAACAAATTGCATTATTGCTCACAGTACAAACATGTCCTCCAAACTGATTAAGTGACTCAGTGTACAGTGTTTTTCTTCAAAGTTCATTAGAGTTCAGAGTTTATTCCTAGCATGTATGAAAGACAGTGGCTAGCCTTTTTCCTACATTTCCATGAACCACTGGTATTTTAATTTTGCTACCGTAATATCTGATTAGGGTCTCATTCAGTGGCGGCCCGTCCATCAGGGCGCATGGGCGCCGCCCCCTCTCTCCTGTCACCCCCTCTAAGTCATGGGTAGATTCATGCATAGCATGAATCTATCCATGGCTGCTCGTGATCACCCCTCCATTAATGCGGCTGGCCACCTTGTGGTGCCGGCTGCATGAATTACTGCGGCGGGGGTGTCCATGAAGCATCTCATTAGAGCCGAAGACTCTAATTCGCTTAATTAAAGTGTGGCTTGTGGCGCAAAGCGTGTCGCCACAAGCCCTTAGAAAGGCAAATGAACCGCTCTCAAACAGTCTCAGGAAGCGCCGGTATGTTACTGGTTTCCTGATTGGCGGAGAAGACAGGTGATCCTATTGGACGCCTATCTCGAAGGAGGAGGAGGATGTTGCCAGAGCACGGAGAGCATGCTCCCCACTCACCAGAATCTGCACACTCCGCACTCGCCGGAATCTGCACACTCCAGCACGCTCCCCGCTTGCCGGACTCTGCACACTGTCAGCCTGCTAGTAGATGGGGTAAGTACTGGACTTTCTCCTGACTTTAGGGGGGGGGTCTGTCAGTGCTGCAATCCTGCAATTTACCCCTACCTGTGTTATTGGCTGCAATTTACCCCACCCGTGTCATTGGCTGCAATTTACCCCACCTGTGTTATTGGCTGCAATTTACCCTACCTGTGTTATTGGCTGCAATTTACCCCACCTGTGTTATTGGCTGCAATTTACCCCACCGGTGTTATTGGCTGCAATTTACCCTACCTGTGTTATTGGCTGCAATTTACCCTACCTGTGTTATTGGCTGCAATTGACCCTACCTGTGTTATTGGCTGCAATTTACCCCACCTATGTTATTGACTAAAATTTACCCTACCCGTGTTATTGGCTGCAGTTTACTCCACCTGTGTTATTGGCTGCAATTTACCCTACCTGTATTATTGGCTGCGATTTACCCCGTCTATGTTATTGGCTGAAATTTACCCTACCTGTGTTAGTGGCTGCAAATTACCCCACCTGTGTTATTGGCTGCAATTTACCCTACCTGTGTTATTGGCTGCGATTTACCCCGTCTATGTTATTGGCTGAAATTTACCCTACCTGTGTTATTGGCTGCAAATTACCCCACCTGTGTTATTGGCTGCAATTTACCCTACCTGTGTTATTGGCTGCAATTTACCCCACCTGTGTTATTGACTGCAATTTACCCCACCTGTGTTATTGGCTGCAATTTACCTCACCTGTAATGCTGGCTGCTATATACCCCACCTGCTATGCTGGGGCTGTATACGGTGTCCTGTGATACTGGCTGCTATATACCCCACCTGTGATGCTGGGGCTGTATACTGTGTCCTGTGATGCTGAGGTGTATATGGTGTCCTGTGATGCTGAGCTGTATATTGTTTCCTGTGATACTGAGCTGTATACTGTGTCCTGTGATGCTGACCTGTGTACTCCTGACACAATATGTGGAATACAGGGGATGGAGTGGGTGGATTCTATAAGGGGTGCCCCCCCCCATCCTAAAACTTCACCAGCCACCACTGGTCTCATTTATTCTGCATTTTATTGCCAACTATGATTCATAGGTAGATGCAGATATTTGCAGCTGCTCAGTTTGTAAAAATCAATGACAGGCTCACAGTGGCCACCCTCAAGTGGCTGTAATGGCACATGCAGTGATTACCTGCTGCTAGCGACAGTCGGTCATCCCTGAGCACATATAGCTTGCATTCTGGGGCAATTATCTGTCTCTAATTGCAGGTGATCACTCCATGTCGATTTTCTCTGATTATCCACAGACAGCTTTGGCTGCTGTTAGCTTATCATTGCTTTGTACATGCTTAGCGGCCTCAACTATCTGCATCCACCTGAAGCAATACAGTTGGTATGTGTAATAATCCCACTCTCATATCCTCTGTTTCTGACTGTGCCATTTGGCATGCACTCTAAGGGCACATTTACGCTTGCTGTTAGGGAGCGATAAAAACATGTGGTTGAGCCACTTCATACTGTCTTCCAACTGCCCCCTCTTAAGCTGCAAAGCAGCTGATAATGCTTTGTTTCATGGCAGGAATCAGACCCCACCCTGACACGTTTGGCATGCATTCCCATCCTTGAACAACTGATTGAGGTCATGCTGTAAATGCTCGGCAACCACGTGCAACGCACTAGGTTGTGGGGCATCAGTGAGGCCTTTTAGGGGTTAAAACAGGCAGTGAGACAGCGACATAATTTGTGGCCTATCAAACACCCTTTGAAAAGCAATTCGCTGCAGATTTCTCTTTAGAGGGCTAATGTTAGTGTAAAATAGCCCTAAAAATAACCTAATCCATGATTACTTTATGGCTAACATCTTTAATTCCCAGTACTCAAAGAAGCAGGGATGTGCCCATTAACATTGTTTCACTTGCCGTACTGGAAAGAAACAAGGTGCTGGGGATGGCATCCTCCTATCTTGGCTCTGTTCCCTTATTGTTCAGATTAGAGATGGCTAGAAACTAGTGTTCTTAGAATTGTGAGCAAGATGGTGACAGCGTCTCTAGGCCTTGCCTGCCTGCACACAGTTTATGGACTGCTTTCTTTGAATAGAATAAAATGTCACTGTATAAAGCAGGTTGTGGAAGCATCAAATTACCCTCTCCGTGCTGTAATAACATTCTTCTGTCAGTTTCACAACTTGCCTTATTACATTATATAGAGGGGCTTTTTATTTTCTTCATGGCTGGTACTAAGGCAGAGAGGGAGCAAGAAAGGGCAGAGACAAAGGGGGTGGAGGGAGGGAGTAGTTATGCATCTCAGCCCCCTCACCACACCTACGTTGCCAGTATAACGGACAGCCGGGTCCTGCTCCGCAGACAGCAGTTTCTCTATAAATGCATCCTATAAACAACACCAGCAGTCTTCGTTCAAAAATAAATTTTTACAATGTAACAATTTTTTAAATGTAATTCAATTAGTGATTTTGTGTACAGGCCAAACCATTGTCATTTGATCTGAACATAATGTCAGTTCCAGAACCCTTAGGAAAAAGAAAAAAAAAAAAAAAACACCTTTTTGGGTATTTACATTTTTTAAGCATTAGGGCCCCATGGTGAAAGAGTTACCAATACTGCCATTTTGTTTAGGACACAAAACATGCAGACGTATTAAAGTTTAGCATGGTCGTAAATTACAGAATGATCATGACAAAATGGCAACTTGCGAGATTAAATTTAATGTTTATAAATGTAAAGTTATGCATCTAGGCTGAGCTAATGACACTGCCCTCTATACAGCTGGGAAAAAAAAAAGAACCGGAGAAGGACTTAAGAATAATGGTAAAGCGGAAGCAAAATTCAATGCAAAAAAGCAGCTGCAAAGGCAAATAAAATCCTCAGATGTATACAGAGGAAGATAGTGTGATGTTGTCCTTATATAAAATCATGTTTAAGGCTCTTTTTGGCATTATACTGGGCTTGAATTAAAAAAGCCACACAAATAGGCAACTTAATTATTAAAAGGGAACTTTAGAAACCTGTTTTACAATACTTTTAATAAATACTACACTATACACTTTCAATTTGGCCCCGATTTTCGTGAGCACTTGTTCCACACAGTACTGCCATCTGTCACGGTGCTGGTGCGTGACATTATTTCTGGTTCGTGCTGTATCAAGAATATTTCCTTATAGGGACCGCTCTCTAAGGGGTGAATTGTGGAGATCAGTTGATTGCCATTGTGCTTATTTGCTGTTCACATGATGTGCAGCCATCTGGTCTGGTGAGTGCATTAGTCTGGTGGTGGTGCACACTGTGGAGATTTGTATATATACACCTGTTTTACATAAGATATCCCTTTCAAAAGGTACGGTAACTTTTGGAAACGTTTTTTCCCTTTTCCCTTGAACATCATATTATCCACTGGATACATAAAACACAATGGATGAAACACTATCAAAGTAAACACCCTATTCCCCTTTCAGAAAAGCTGTATAATGGTAATCATAACTGCAGTATTTATTAAAAAAAAAAAAAAAAACACTTACAATTATACATTTCCTCATACCAGGCCTTCAGCATAGGCCCTGGTGACACAGCCAGTACCCTTCTATGGCCTTCTACAAAGACTATGCCACTTGAGCCTACAGGAAGGTGTCAAGAAGCTGCAGGCTCTGGTGCCGTTACCAGCACCCAAGCTAAAGGCCCAGTAGGTGGAAGTTTACAAATGTAAGTGCTTTTCATTAACATTTTTTTTCATAAAAGGAGCAAGTTAAAACATTTACAATTACTTAAGGAAAGTAATGTTAAAGCTCTTTGGAGATTTCAGTGATTGGGCTTACTTATACATCAAAAGGAAACAATGAATTTTAATCAAATTCATTTTAATTTTTTTATATTTTTTACTGTATATAATTCATGTTATTGGGGTCAATTCACCAAAGGATTCTGCATGCGATACGAAGATCGTGTGACTCATTTTTGAAAAATTTCGTATGAGATAATAAAAGAGTAAATTCATCAAATTAAAATGAAGGTAAAGTAAATAACTCGAAATTGTAATGAAAGGAATTCATTAA
>BLSH010000829.1:615935-627161 GCA_018402905.1 Glandirana rugosa | reverse complement strand
AGTGCTTTAAGCAGTTAGAGCCATTTGCTGCTATGTCACAAGGAGATTTTCCAATTTGTTGGAGACTCTCCCTGTCAGTGGATCCCAATCCTATACTTTCCTAGGGAGAAGAGTGAAGGAACAGATGTACTATATGTGCACAGCTGTTGTGGGATTGTTGTGCATTCCAGTACTGCAGCGAATTGTGTAATTAAAGCAACACTAAACCATACACCTCTACGCAAACAGCAAGGCCTTAACATACCCTACACAGCCCCAGTATCATTTTTTTTGCCTCAAACGATTACATACTGTGTTATCAAGTAAAATATGTGATCCCCAAGTGCTCTTGACCTTCTCTTTCCCCCCTTACTTCCTGTTTGTTTTAACAAGCAGCGCACATACCTTTGCCGTCATGTGCACTGCTTTTTGTGCAATACAAATCTGATAGATCTTTGCACCATCCTTTCTTATTTCGCACCACATCATTAATACAGGAGCTTGGGAGAAGTGATATGTGGGAAGTGAAAACATAGAGGGCGTGTGAGGGGATGAATGAGACGCTACAAGCCAGCGGTGAGCGAGTTTGCACATTATGTTATAGTCCTTCTTAGGTGCGAGCAAGGGAGGGTGAATCACTTCTGACAAGTTTTCCTGACACCAAGAGAAAAAAAGGTGTCAGAGGAAGAAGCTCCAGCTGATTGACAGCCACAGCCCTGGTTCTGCGTGAAGGGGGAGGGGGTGTCCTTTCCATCCAATTAGCTCTCAGAGCTCTCTTCACTAAGCTCTGCAGTATGTAATCTCAGTTCTCTGCCGCCTTTTTTTCTGACAACTCAGACAAGCTTTATAAATTATGGACTTTAAATAGATGTAGAGAAAAGAAGACTGCAGATAAATAGGTACAGCTAATGTAGGAGGAATTATTTATCCTTTGTGTATCACCTGAGGTCACTCACTTCACTAGGTATACAGTATGTAAGGGTTTACAACCACGTTAAGTGACACAAAGGATATGCCCATGCCCATCATTCTTGAGGTGGTATCTACCTGTTAGTGGCATTTCTATCTTTATTCTTTCAATGTCTGTATTAAAAGCACATATAACGGCCATTTAAGTGTCATCTTATAAAAACATACCAGCCACTGACTGGCTGAATGTGTAGTATGACAACATACTCCTCATGTCAACATTACCCACCCCATCCCTCGATCAGTCCACTGCTCGCCCTCCGCCCGCTAGGCCCCCCAGCCAATCAAGGCTTAGGACTCGCAGCCAATCAGGTCTTAGGAGCCCTGGCCAATTGGATCTCAGGACCCACTTTCTGATTGGCCAGGAAGAGAAACAGGAAGACATTAGTGAATATTCATTTGCTAATGTCACACAACTGGGTGGGCTCCAGTCGCAGTGCTCTGTACCCCGAGCCCACCCTTTTTGAAGTCAATTAGAGCCTCCGGCTCTAATCATGTGCTTCGGAAAAAAAAACATTGGAATCCATGCATCCGGCACCCTGCATGTAGATTAGGGCCAGGCTCATGGATTAGGGGGGCGGCGCCCCTGTGCCCTGCATGAGTGGCCACCACGGATTACCACTGAAGGCATATTCGGTATTTAGCAGGAGTTGAAGAAATATTTAGTTGTCCATAACTTTTCTCTATAGTGTATTATGAAGTGGTTGATCTATTTACAGTAAATGAAGACACCTCATGCAAGGAGTTAACCACTTTACACATCCCACATGCAAGTTTGTTATTCAAATAAAAACTTAATACAAATCACATGTTTAGTTACATGTGCTAAAATTGTACAACTGTTGCATTGTTTTGCTTTTTTTAAGCCTTATAAATACTACCTATTGTAAAGAAACTTCTATGATGTGATACAAAGATGGAGCTAGTCTGCACAAGCAAAGCACACAAACGTAAGACAAACTTGTTTATTTGTGCCGTTCTAAACAGTTGAGATCACATGGAGTCTGTGAGTACAAGTTTTTCAATGTCTCATGTTGCTCACACACAGCCACAAAAATGCCTGTTTACCTTTTCACGTCACCTGAAAACTGACAGGCTGACACCTCACATGCATTGCTCATCAAATCCCTTAAGCACTTTCAGGGCCCTGTTTACTTCCTAATCTGGTTTGTCTTGCTTGGACGGTAAATGCAAAGAGTCAAGTGAAAGACTACCACAGTGAATGGGAACAGAGGCAAGCAACAACATAGAGCGCATAATAATATAGAGTACATTCCTCAAGTCAACATGCAGTAATCAACTGTACACTAGAGCAGCCCATAGAGACAAGGTCACTTTATTAATAATAAAAGAAAAATAACCATTCTTACTGTATCTGATGTTTTACCATAGAACAGTGGTTCCCAACCCCAGTTCTCAAGTACCCCTCAACAGGCCAAGTTTTGAGAATTTCCCATAAATAAAATAGCTGTCACAAATTAAAACACTGACAATGATTTAAAGCACCTGTGTAAGGTGAAATAAATCCTGAAAACATAACCTGTTGGGAGTACTTAGGCCCCTTTCACATGAGCGGATCGTTCGGGTCCATCTGTCAGTTTTTCAGGCAGACCCGAATGGACGCTCCATTGTTCTCTATGGAGCGACAGATGTCAGCGGTGACATGTCCGCTGACATCCGATCTGCCAAAAACAGACGGATGGAAACCCTATTTTCCATCCGTATGGCGTGCCATAGAGGAGAATGCAGCTGTGACAGGTCAGTCTCTGCACAGAGTGCAGAGACTGTCCTGTCATCCGCCGGCTCAGCGGGGATAAACTGATGGATCTCCACTGAGCAGCGGAGCCCGTCAAAACGGGCTCCGCTCGTGTGAAAGGGGCCTTGAGGGCCGGTTCACACTGGTGCGATAATTCGTACCGCACTGCAGTGTGAATCACATGCCATCTCTATGCAATGAGATCTCAGCCATACAGATAGTATGGCAGAAATCGAATTGCATTTGGAACAAACTCGCACAGGACCCTTTTTTTTACACAGCAGCATAATCAGCTCACATGGCAGTTCACTGTGCGATATGCGAACTGATTTGGGGGTGTCATTAGCTTTCTACTGACACTCCCCGCAGTTCGCATATGGCAGTGTGAACTGCCGCCGGGAGACATGCGATTCAGTGGATTTGCAGGGTTCCCGCATCGCACCAGTGTGAACCAGCCTTAAGCAGAACTTCACACAGCCTTAAGCAGAACTTTTTTAAAAAGGGGACAGGGGGGAGTGGGTACCTGGTTTTGCCCGGTACCCGCTCCCACTTCCGGTTGGATCGTTGCAGCAACCTGAGCAGAATTTCACCCCCCTTCTTTCCCTACAGCCTCTTGGGAGACATCACAAGTCCCAGGAGACCGCAAGACCATTCACAGGCGCAGCGTGCCTCACACATTTGCAGTGGGTGAAGTGCAGCACTGTGAAGTCGCAAGGAGTCACAGTCGGTTGCCCACAGTTAAGATGCTGGAGCCTGGACCCGAAGACCAGGTTGGGTTAGGACATTATTGGATCATGGGGCAGCTAAGTGTGTGTTTTTTAAAAGTCAGCAGCTACAGTATTTGCACATTTTTGTTTACAGGGTGAAGATCCTCTTTAAGGCCGGCCATAGACAGAGCGATTTCCGTGGTTGCAGGAAAGAAAATCGTTTGATTTCCCCACCAACACTGATCAACACCACAGAGCCATTGTGTTCATCTGGTGGGGGGCAAGTGAAGCCATCCCCACTGGGAGAACACAATGATTATTCCTAGCAGCTATAACTGCCACTAGCAATAATCGCATGCAGAATCCAGCAGGCTGGTTGTACCCAAGTCGATCGATCGACTACCTTGGGTACATTCAGCTTGCCCACACATGGTTCGAATCTCGTCTATGACCGGCTTAAGGAATGAGGATTGGAACCACTGCCATAGACTATTACTGCCTGCTGTAACAGCAATCCACCATGTTTAAAAAATGAGAACAACAGTCCTAACCACTGTACCATTCTACATCTATTGTTCAATACCAAGCATAACAGAGTGTTGAGAATAAGCTTTCCATGATTGTTTTTAAACTCACTATGGCATGCGATAACTTCCAGCACATCCAAGCCACTTATGCCAAGCCAATTTTACACACATCTTTTAGACGTAATAAATGCCACTAATGAATTCAGAATGTGTTTTAACTTGGAAAGAGCTTGCTAACAATCCTGCAGTACTGCAAATGCGATGATTTA
The DNA here is from genome assembly GCA_018402905.1 of Glandirana rugosa. Classification (NCBI taxonomy): domain Eukaryota; kingdom Metazoa; phylum Chordata; class Amphibia; order Anura; family Ranidae; genus Glandirana; species Glandirana rugosa. The sequence continues at coordinate 622,954 of BLSH010000829.1, read as the reverse complement.
TTTTCTTCTCCTTTGACCATCTCTATATACCCTGTATTTATATTATAGTATTACTTTGAATTTTCGGTTGCACATTTGCACTACAGCAACATTCCTGTTAAAAACAAAACTAACTTAATATATATTTACATGAATGTGTTGCTACATTACTGGCACAGTCTATCCTCCCAAAAAAACCCTTCCGGATTACAACAGCAAAACCTAAACATGCCACACACTGTTCATATAATGGATATTTACCAATTGTAGCCCGTTAGTTTTCCTAGTATAAGCAGGCACAATATAATGTATTGCATTTCGGTTTCAACAATGCAGTTTCTCACTCATCTTTATATTCCAATTTCATTTTCCCCCCCCAAACTTCAGCAGCACCCTGGCCACATATGAAATTGTGCACTGATGAGGTATTGCCGTGCTGGGTGAACTGTGGAAGATCTTAATAGATGTGCATCTCACACATCATTTGTACTGAAAAATGGGATGCTGCATATTAATATTAAACAGAAAAATACAATCACACGACGAAAAGCAATTTAAGTAGTGCTGGAGGTGGGGTTTGTGTTTTAACCTCTTCCTTAAAGGATTGGTGACGTCTAGAATGTATTTTACGACAGAGAGGAGCTAAAAATGGCAAAGCCAAATAAGTACATACAGAATATTTATAAAGAAACCACCAGCTACAAAAGGCATTACGGGAAAAGCAAATTGTCATGTATAAAGAATACGACTGATAAATATATAATAGAAAGGTTAAATAGGTCATTTACTCCATAAAGTAGACATAATGAAAGCCAAAAGGTTTGACTCTTTGGGGACCATTAGTTTCTGCTTTGAATGAGTAAATACAACCATTAACAATATAAAGAAAATGATTAATAATATAAAGAATGTGATTGATAAATATAGAATAAACAGACCGATAAGATATTTACCCCATGAAGACATAAAAAAAGCAAAACGTTTGACAAGGGGCCATGTGTTGTTGCTTTGAATGAATAAATGCAACAATAAGGTAAAAATACTACAGATAAATATAGAACAAAAAAGTTAAAAGGCCATTTACCCCATAACAACAGCAAAAGCTTGGACTCTTTGAATGTGTAAATCAAGCCAATAATAATACAAATAATATGACTGATCATATAGGGAATGGGATTTACCACATAGATCTAATAACACCAAACACCTTGACTCCTAGGGGCCCATTCACTGTTGCTGCGAATGAGTATATACAAGCATTCCTAATATAAATAATAATATGATTGATACATATAAAATAAACAGCCCAATATGTCATGTGCCACTTTTGGCTCTTAGGGGCTCATTTGTTGTTGCCTTGAATGAGTAAACACAGCCATTCATAACCTAAAGAAGAGGATTGATAATATAGAATAAACAGGCCAATATGTCATTTACCCCATAGACACAATGAATGCAAACGCTTTTGACTCATAAGGGATCATTTGTTGTTGCTTTGAATAGGTAAATACAAAGAATAATATAAATAATAACGTTGATAATATAAAGAAAAGGGTTGATAGATATAGAATAAACAGGTGAATATGTAATTTAGCCCATAGACATAACAAAAGCAAAAGCTATGACTTAGGGGACTATTATTTGTTGCTTTGAATGAATATATGCAACTATTCATAATATAAAGAATGTCATTGATAAATCTAAAATAAAAAGGCTAATGTGCCATGCACCCTATTTGGCTCTTAGGGCCCATTTGTTCTTGCTTTGAATGGGCAAACACGACCATTCACTATATAAAGAATATCAATGATAAATAGAAAACAAACAGGCCAATATGTAATTTGCCCTATCAACATAATGAAAGCAAACGCTCTGGCTTAAGGGGGACCATTAGTTGTTGATTCGAAGGAGTGTATGCAACTATTGATAAATATAAAAAATGTGATTAATACATATAAAGAAAAGTATTGATATATGATTGATTACTAGACTCTAGGCCAATATTGCAATTTACCCCACAGACCTAATGAAAGAAAAGCTTTGGGGACTAGTGGTTATTGTTTTGAAGGGGGTACTACAGAATCAAGAATATGATTGATAAATATAAAATAAACAGGCCAATGTGTCATTTACCCACAGACCTAATGAAAGCAAAGCTTTGGGGACCAGTAGTTATTGTTCAGAAGGGGTATACAGAGCCACTTATTAATATAAAGAATATGATTCACAAATATAGACTATACAGGCCAATATGTCATTAACCCATAGATCCAACGAAAGAAAAAGATCTGACTTAAGGGACCATTAGTTGTTGCTTTGAAGGAGTATATAAAACACTTTATAAAGGATTCTATTTGATAAATATAACATAAACATGCCAATGTGTAATTTATCCCATAGACGTAATGAATGCAAAAAGCTGTGGCTTAGGGGACCAGTAGTTATTGCTTTATATACACCCATTTATACATATAGATATAAATACAACTGATAAATATAAAGAATCTAAATAACAAATATAGGATATCTAGGCCAATATGTAATTTACCCCATAGACCTAATGACAGCAAAAAGCTGTGGCTTAGGGGACCATTAATTGTTGCTTTGAATGAATATATACAACCATTCATAAAAGAATCTGATCGATAAATATAAAAAATGTGATAACTATAAAGAATGTGACTGATAAATATAGACTATATGAGTCAATATGTCATTTAGCCCATAGGCCTAATGACAGTAAAAGCTCTGGCTTGGGGGACCATTAGGTGTTGCTTTGAATGTGTATATGCAACCATTTATAAAAGAATGTGATTAATAAATATAAAGAATGTGATTGACAACTATATTACATAGTTACATAGTAGGTAAGGTTGAATAAAGACAATAGTCCATCTAGTTCAACCTGAGTAAATAATCTTATTGATAAATATAAATAATCTGATTGATACATATAGACTATACAGGCCAATATGTCATTCACTCCATAGACCTAATGAAAGTAAAAGCTTTGACTTATAGGAACCATTAGATGTTGCTTTGAAAGAATATATAGAACCATTGATAAAATAATCTGATAAATAAATATAAAGAATATGATTGATAAGTAGAATGTGATTGATAAATATAAATAATATGAATGATAAATACAGACTATACAGGCCATTGTGTCATTCAGCCCATAGACCTAATGACAGTAAAAGCTGTGGCTTATAGGGGACCATTAGATGTTGTTTAGAAAGAATATACACAACCATTGATAAAAGAATCTTATTAATAAATATAAAGAATGTGATTGATAAATATCAAGTATCTGATTGGTAAATACAGACTATAGAGTCCAATATGTCATTCACCCCATAGACCTACTGACAGTACAAAGCTTTTGCTTACATGGGACCATTAAATGTTGCTTTGAAGGAATATATAGAATCATAATTAAAATAATCTGATTAATAAATAAAAAGAATGTGATAAATCTAAATAATCTGATTGGTAAATACAGACTATACAGTACAATATGTCATTCACCCCATAGACCTAATGACAGTAAAAGCTCTGGTTTGGGGGACCATTAGATGTTGCTTTGAAGGAATATATGCAACCATTTATAAAATGTATGATTAATACATATAAAGAATGTGATTGGCAACTATATTACATAGTTACATAGTAGGTAAGGTTGAATAAAGACAATAGTCCATCCAGTTCAACCTGTGCAAATAATCTGATTGATTTAGAATCTGATTGATAAATATAAATAATCTGAGTGACAAATATACATAATCTGAATAATAAATATAGACTATACAGGCCATTGTGCCATTTGGCCCATAGACCTAAGGACAGTAAAAGCTTTGGCTTAAAGGGGACAAGTAGATGTTGCTTTGAAGGAATCTATAGAACCATTGACAAAATAATCTGATTGATAACTATAAATAATCTAAGTGATAAATATACATAATCTGAATGATAAATATAGACTATACAGGCCATGGTGTCATTCGGCCCATAGACCTAATGACAGTACAAGCTTTGGCTTATAGGGGACAAGTAGATGTTGCTTTGAAGGAATATATAGAACCATTGACAAAATAATCAGATTAATAAATATAAAGAATCTGATTGATAAATATAAATATTCTGATAAATAGAAATAATCTGATAGATAAATATAGACTATACAGGCCATGGTGTCATTCAGCCCATAGACCTAATGGCAGTAAAAGCTGTGGCTTATAGGGGACCATTAGATGTTGCTTTGAAAGAATCTATAGAACCATTGATAAAATAATCAGATTAATAAATATAAAGAATCTAAGTGATAAATATACATAATCTGAATGATAAATATAGACTATACAGGCCATAGTGTTATTCAGCCCATAGACCTAATGGCAGTAAAAGCTTTGGCTCATAGGGGTCCATTAGATGTTGCTTTGAAAGAATCTATAGAACCATTGATAAAAGAATTGGGATGATATATATTAAAGAATCAGACTAATCTGTAAAGTAGCCCCAATAAAAGGAGCAGCTTTGCTGTGAGGGACTCTTAGTGGTCTTCTAGAAAGCATGCCTTCTCCTGTTAGTGACACCAAAGCTCAGCCCTGATCCCTGTGCCCCGACACATTTTGCGCATTCTAAGGTCATTGGAAGGGATGAAGTGACAAGGCTCGGGAGTTGTGCGATCCTTCCTAGGGCAATGGCCACCCAGCAGACTAATGACGCTGAATGGTAATGCAGACGGTGGCTCTGATGACTACTGGTTGCTAATGTGTATCCCGATCGATGGTCCCCGGCCGGCATTGCCTGTACAGTGTGACGGTGGCGAAGCGGCACCTGCAATGCACGGTCCCTCCCGCAATCCCGCACGCCGTATTGCGTGCTCTGAGCCCCGCACACGCGTCTCCCCCGTTTTCCTGCAGAATGGGCGCCGTGCTCCAGCTGTGGGGGGTCCAATGCGATTAGTAGAGATGAGCTCCGCATTACACACACGCCGCCATATAAGCCGGGGGTGCCGGCTCTTACCTCCTCATTTTCCTGTGCCCGTCATCAGCCTCAGCCAGCCGCAAAATAATCCTCATGTGAGCCACAAAGGCAGACAGCTGGAGCGCCAGCAGCGGCTCTCACTGCACCAGCTTATCACCGACCCCCGTCTTCTGTGTATTCCTCAATGGCTCCACAGACCCCCGTCCTGCCCTCCTATTCTTCCTGCGTGTTGCAGTAGCTCCTCTCCTCTCCTCACAGCCGCTTTTTTCCTCTGCTCCGTGCACTCCTCTCCGCTTTCCCAGGCAGCTCTACAGTAGCTCCCTCTCTCTCTTTCCCTCACATGCAAACAGAGAAACTCCCCCTTGCACACACATTAGGAGCAGCCATACTGCCTTCCAGAGCCTGCCTCCCTCCATTGCCATGCAAATCATTAGCATACTGTCACAGAGGGCCGCTTAACGCTTTCCTCACACATGGAGGAGTCTCCACAGGAGCTGGGATCCGGGGTGTGCTGTACCCCTCAATGGAATGACAATGGGCCCATTCACGACTAGGCGCCTGCTATTCCGCTGCCATTTATTTGCCCTTTATGTCTCAATTCCACACATGTATTTATAATGCACGTGCGCGGTGCTTTGCTATTTTGCTTTGGTGTTTTGCTATTTTATTTATGGAATTGCATTTACATGCAGTTGTAGTGCGCTGGTATCCATTCCGGTGCCAAAGAAAAAGCAGCATGCTGTACTTTCCTTAGCCCTGTTCACATTATTGTGATTTGTTATAGTTAGTCTGGCAGGAAAAAAAAGACACAAGTCCATCCAGTTCAACCCAAAAAAGAAAAAAAAAACCAAAAACCCCAATTTACACAATCCTATACGCACAGTTGATCCAGAGGGAGGCAAAATAACCCCCCAAAAAGCATGATCCAATTTGCTCCAGCAAGGGAAAAATCATTCCTCATCCCCAAAAAGCAATCAGATATTCACCGTATCAATCTTTACCCATAATTGTTAGTACCAGGGCCGGCTCTACCACTAGGCGAAGTAGGCGGCCACCTAGGGCGCCCGGCTGCTGTTGATCCTTCACAGTGTCAGCAAAGAGAAGTAGTAAGAGCAGTGGCTAGCTTACTGTCTCACTTTGCCTTACTGACACCATCCTCTGCCCTACTGACACCGTCCTCTGCCCTACTGACACCGTCCTCTGCCCTACTGACACTGCCCTCTGCCTTACTGACACCACCCTCTGCCTTACTGACACCGCCCTCTGCCTTACTGACACCGTATTCATGCGCAGGACAAATGGGGTGGGGTCAGAGGCGGAGCCAACAGGGGCGGCAAAATTAAGTTTCGCCTAGGGTGTCAAAAATCCTTGCACCAGCCCTGGTTAGTACCCAGTTATATTATGTACATTTAGGAAAGAATCCAGGCCTTTTTAAAAAAAAAAAAAACAATTTACTGAGCTGGCCAGAACCACCTCTGGAGGTAGTCTATTCTACATGTTCAGCAAAAGAGAGGTGATCTGGCATCACCACCATGATCAAGCCTCCACCCCTAAATTTGAGTACAACAACAGAGAAAACGGTCATGGGACTTTAAATGAGGCTTATCATGAAGTACATGTAGTTGTATATTGGGTATAAAAATATTTATTAGTAGTATAGAAGTAGACATAACATGATCATGGAAATCATGATGTGAATAAAAAATATGTAGTTCATACAGAGCCCACGTACAATACAGATGAAGATATGATGATTATTTATAAAAATATGGGTTATATGTTGATGTACATGAAGTACTATTCGGAGTAAATTTCAGGGTACTGGCAAAAGAGACAACAACATGAGTTTAAATCCCCACCTCCGAACTAGTACCACCACTACGGTCTAGTGGAGAGAAAACGACTTGTACATCTTATCTGATGGAGGTCTCCACCAAGACCGGTCGAGTCATTTAACAAAAAAAAAAAAAATTTTTCCGGACCTAAGAAAGGATTTACATGTATTATATTGACCCATGATTGGTCCCGACCACGTTCCTAAAAACTGTGGG
>BLSH010000829.1:586241-613785 GCA_018402905.1 Glandirana rugosa | reverse complement strand
CTCATGTAATCCCTATGTGGCAAGTTATGTATCAGGAATCAACTTGAATCTAGAAAAAGTAAAGTATATATTATATGTGTATGAGTTAACATGATACATCTACATGTTCACAGCTCTTACTGTGAAGAAGCTTTTTTGTATTCAAAGATAAAATCTTTTTTTCTTCCACATGTAAAGAGTGCCTCCTTGTCCTCTGTGATGACCATAAAGTGAATGACTCAAAACCAATCAAAGTTCACTATATGGACCCCTTATGTATTTATACATTTTGATCATATCCCCCCTTAAAAGGGTTGTAAAGTCTCAAGGTTTTTCACCTTAATGCATTCTATGTATTAGGCCTCATACACACGGACGTTTTTTGACGCCGGCGTTTTCTGGCGTTTTTTGCAGCTCTCCATGTTAGTCAATGGCCCCATAAAAACGTCGGCGTTTTTGAGCTGTAGGTGGCGTCGGCGTTAGTGAGCAGAAAGTAGAACCCATGGCCATCGCGTTCTGAGGCTGTAACGTTTTGACGTTTTTTGACGCCGACGCCACAATATGCCAACAAACGCCACCTATTATTATACCCGCGTTTTCCGGCATTTTTTGACGCCAACGTTTTTAGGTTGAAAAATAGCAGAGGGATGATTTTTTTTAAAAAACGCCTATTGACGCCGACGCTCACTAATGCTCAAAAACGCCAATGCATAACGCCGAAAAACGTAGACTTTTTTTCCTTGACGTCGGACCCGACGTTTTGTTTAATTTTTTTAGATACGCCCGTGTGTATGAGGACTAAAAGTGAAAAATCTTCTGTACTGCAGCTGCTCCACAGAGCCCCCCTTTCTCCTACCTGAACCTGATTGTTCCAGTGCCGAGTGTAACGGTCCTGCGTACTGGGTTAAGGCCTACCTGTGTGCACAGCAGGTATTTTGTGATGTCTCAGTTCACCTCAGCCATGTTAGTATGTGAAGGGCATATCACAGTGACCTTGCCCCCACCTTTTTCTTTCAGAAATCCAATACACAAACTGGTGACTGAGACCAGACACCCCCAGTTTCCCAATACCCATCTCCGGGTCCATAAAACTGTCTGACTAGTGCTCCAGTGACTAGAAAGTTAACAGATACCTGTCATAAAAAGCTCAATCCACATAAGGTGCAGACAGTTTAGCAGTTTAACTTTAGCATGTTTCACAACTTTCAAAATATTAATAGCACAGCCACAATATGGACATATTTACTTTACTCAGATAATTTGTAGTGTTTCAAGTCAAGACACCCCTATGTCGGATGATATGGGAAACTACTGCCGCTACTCATCCCTCCTAGATGAAATAGACATCGGAAACCTGTCATATTTATATTTGTTTTGAAGCAACTTTCACGCTGGACCATAATCTGGATGTTAGCACTCTGTAAACAATAGAGACGCAGAGATATGAATATTTATCATAAACTGTACCTGGGACATGGTCATTAGTGGTGACCTCCCAGCGACCAACCCTCCAAAGCTTAATTGGTCAAGAGGCCATCTGTCAACACCTCTTGGATCCCAAACAAAAGAGAGATGCCAGGACAGTTTGGCAACAACAACTTGCAATTGGCCACCTTAAATACCTTTTCTCATGACTGGATGCACCTGTCTATGAAGTTCAAGGCTTAATGAGCTCACGAAACCAATTGTGTGTTCCAATTAATCAGTGCTAAATAGTTACAGGTATTCAAATCAACAAAATGACAAGGGTGCCCAAATTTATGCACCTGTCTATAAATGACAATCATGGAAATTGTCAGGGGTTCCTAAGCTTTTGAATACTACTATATATATATATATATATATATATATACACACACACACATACATATACATGGTACATATATATTATTACACTGCCTGAATGGACTCTATATACTATACACTGAATGAGCTGTATATATAGTCTTACACTTGATCTATATGCTACACTGCCTGAACTGCCTGTATATGCTATCTAAACTGTATCTATATACTACACTGCACTAACTAATCTAGCTATCTAAACTAGATCAACGTCCGTCTTCAGTCTCCACGTACACACGGCTGCTGTTCAAGCGACCTTATATAGTGTGGGGCATGGACGGAGACCCCTGAGCCATGATTGGCCAAAGACACCCTGCAATGAGGTGCATATAGGATGCTCCTCCATCCCGGGTACATGATAAAAATGAAAGAGGTTTGGGACTTTGCACATGACGGACCATGGAATGAGAGTATAAACATATTTATTGGCACAATAATGGTCATAGTACAGAGTAATCAACATATAGAAGTTCATATATGTACAAACTAAAGGCATTTCATATATGTATAGATATAATCATAGGAGGGCCACTGGTACTGGCTGCCAGCATGGGTTCCAGATAAAGTGCAAGGTGCTAATCAAGATATAAAATTGATCAAGTAAATAAAATTGTCCATGTATAAAAAAAATGTATATAGTCAGGACTGCATCCAGGGTAAGCCCAACGCGTTTTGTGGTAAACATCACTCATCAGGGGCGAATGCGTCAACAGTATGTAAAACAAGAAAACATAAGTACCAAATCTAAATTTAGAAAATATAATGTTAAATTATCGAAGAACAAAAAAGGAATATGCAATCTGACTCACCTAAATGGAACAGAGACGTGGAACCGTGCGGTATAATTGATCCCTAGGGCCACAATGGGGAGCCCGTCCCGGGAGCTGGGTGGGAAACCCGCAACCAGCACCAGCATACATCAAACACTCCATGGGTATGTGAGCTAGTATATAGTATAGTGGGGGGGATGCCCTGTAATCTCGAGTTATATGTCTGTGAAAAAAAGAGTGAAAACTAAGGAATCATGGGAAGGTGATGTAAAGGAGAGTAGTAGTATAAACCCATGGACTGTTAATGCCTTGGGGAGGAAAACATGAACATGTGAGGAAGGATAGGAGTAAAAAGGGAAATGGGGTGAAACAGAGGACAGAGTATGCAGAGTGACTCATGCATTGACTAGGGAAAGTTACATACCATAAAAAAGTAAGATAAGAATCTGTGGTATTGCCCTGAGATGCTATCATGTGTACTTTACATGTCATTTTGTATCTGATTTGGTCACTTCTCTAAAGGCTGCCCGCATTGGTGGCACTGTGCGTTTTTTTTTTTTTTCCCCGGGTCGCCCTGGGTGTCTGCAACCCGGGAGCTGCGATGCACACTGGGCGCCCTCCCCCTCTCTCTTCCCGTGCACTCCTACGGAGTTGTCACATGGGGGATGGGGCGGACCGCCCACTATGCATCGGCGCCACGCTCGATGCTCACGTGTGACGTCATCTTGACGTTGATGCGTGTGCGCCGAGTCCATCTTTGGCTGATTCCCAAGGGGGAGGACCTAGGCGCCACATGACGGCAGCCTTGCCGTTCGTTGGAAGACGTTCCTTCCCCATCGGGACGCCCACGTGACGCTGGTGGGGCTCCGCCCATCGCTCGCCTGGCTTGCATACAAATATCTCCCATGGGCGCTTTCTTCCACCTGTATGTCTGAGGCCGTTACCTATCACATGGTGCACTCCACGATTGACTCTACTTCGGATATTCATATGAGGGACTTATCTTACTTTTTTTATGGTAAGTGGGTAAATGTGTGTCTGTTTTTTTTTTTTTTCCAACCACGGTTCCTCAGTCCCTCGTTATGCACCTGCTCACAATTATCTTCCACTCAGTCTTATATCACTATCCATTCCTTCACCAGACACACATTTACCCAGGAGACGCCCGTGCCTGCATGTCGGCTTGCCTGGGGGGATCTTGCTGCCATGCATCCCGCCTCAGCTCCCGTTTGTGGATGCCCCTTGTTGGTCCCCCCTCCCCGCCTGCGTGTGTACGGTCCATGGATACAACAGGTCGGTTTTCTTGGGAATTTTTATTATGGGGGATTATCATTTCCTCCCGCATGGTGATTTTTCCCAATATATCTATATGATTTTTTTTCTTTACCTTAGACAAGTGACGAGCCTGCTCCTGATGAGTGACATTCAGTCACGAAAAGTGCGTAGAGCCACCAGCTGCCATCAAACGCTTTAACTAAGACAATTTTTTACAAAGTCTTCTAGACCAACCCCCTGCAGGGGTACTCGGAGGTCATGGACAACGCAGGTTTATCAATAATGGAATATTTTACATAACCACATCAATGTGATGGACGGGAGCAATTTTTTGTATACCACAAAATGTATGCTTTGTACCTTTGTATCCATGTTCACAGATTATATATTGGGTCTGTACTGACCTATTTGAATATTGATTATATGATGTATACTAAAAAAAATATTGTTCTATTTCTATAATAAATTGTTTTACCATATCCATCCAGCATCTCTTTCTCACACTCGTGTGTCATTTAAAGTCCCAATCCCCTCCCAGTTAGCTTTTTTTAGATTTCTTTTTATTCCTATATGGAGCTAGTATCCAAGGGGTGGTGAGGGAGCACTAGATGGTGGGTACAGAGAGTTCTAAAGAGTACCCAACAACTCTGTAGGGCACCCGAGGAATAAGTGGAGGTGCAGTGGACAGTCTGCGGGACTACAACAGCTGCTACTTGAGCTATATTAGTAACACATCATGGAATAAATGAGTCTCAAGAATAAGCACTGTATAAGTAGACTGAAGGTAAATCAATTAAAGTGGATGTAAACCCACCACCCACCCAGTATAAACTAATGACACAGTATTAATGTATATATACATGCAAGCCTCCTGCATCTATACCTACCTTTCACATGTCCTTCCTGTAAGCACTAGCAAACTCTAAAATCAGAGGGTGTCTGTGTTTGCTGGAGTTTGGTGGGTGGAGTTGTGATGTCACAAGCCTCCCCACCCACCTCTATACTGAGACATTGAGGAGGGAGGGGGGAGTGTACAACTTTCTCTGCTGTGTGAAGGAGATAAGCAAATTGCTTGTCACTCACAGAGCAAGGGGCGTATCGACTGTGTATTTCCCTGTTAGTCTGAATTTCTCTTCCAGAAAAAAGATAAGCTCATTACTCACAGTTGGATAAACTATTTGTGGCAAGACTGGGCACAGATGATATGACATGCTATACTCTACCAGGCAGAATTATTATTTTTTTTTTTTTTTTGGGTTTACATCCACTTTAAGGTTTAAAACAAGACTACTCTGGCCTAGAATATGGTATGAGCGTCCTGCAGGAGAGATGAAGGCGCAAGTTGGGCAATGAGTTGCCACTGGTCGTGATGGGGATCTCCATCATTAGGTATATGGGAGGAGTTGGCATTCAGGGCTCACTGCAGGAGAGCAGAACAGAACATGGTATATAAGGGAGAAGTAGGAAATGGTATCCACAGAGGACGGATCCATAGTTCCCTGTGAAATTCAGAGCAAGGGCCAAAACACCTTGATCCAAAGGCCCAGTAGGAGGTGTGAAGGCATCATAACCCATCCAAACTGGGAGTAACAGGTACAGGTCGTAAAACAGGGTTAGTGTGACCATGAGGGGAAGAAATCCCCATAATAACAGTATATTAGTATTGTTGGTTAGCATTATCTCTGGGTTCACTAAGCATGCGACCCTAGGGGTGTAAGAATGTTAAGCGAAGTATCACCCTGTTAAGACTGTTTAGTCCATCGGGTCTTCTGGTGCTGGTGAGGCAAATCAAGTGGATGCTGGAATGGGCCTGGTGGTCAGGTGAATCTTGCAGCTTTTTGGGGGAGCAGGATGTCACCTGTCGCTTGGAGCCCTCAGTTTCAGATGTTGACAGGCTGAGATCTTGAAGTGTAGCGATGAGATCTTTTGCTGATTTGCATGTGTATTAGGATCCTTTGTAGGCGAAGGGGAATCTCCAGCGATACAGAATGTGGTGATGTTGGAGAATTTGCAGGTGCGGTTTCATCACTTTTCTTTTGGTGAGGATCTGCTGGGAGAGGTCCTGGTAGACCTGGTAGTGGTGACCTTGGAACATCAGGGAGTCTTTATTGCAGGTTGCTTCCATCAGTTGCTCTTTGGTGCAGAAATAATGCAGCTTAATGAGGATGTCTCTGGTAGGACCATCGCCTTTACGGGGGGGGGGTCAGATATATGTGGATCCTGTCCATTTACAGCCATTATATGGGAATTGATGGGGCCAGTTCCTGAAAGTGCACAGTTATGGTAGATTGAAAGTCTTCTATTGCCTCAGGTATTCCCCTGATGCAGAGGTTAGACCTCCTGGCCCTATTTTCAAAATCCTCTAGGCGGGCTTGGAGTGAAGAGTTTTCCTCCCTGAGGGTCTCCAATTCTTCCTTATGATTGGTGGTAATGACATTCAGTTCATCTACCCTATCTTTCAGGATAGAGGTGCGATGGCCTACCTCATGGATCTCCCAGTTTTTCAGTTATAGTGTCTGAGGTATTTTGTAGGGCCTTTAGGAGCACCCGCTCAAACTGACTGAGCAGGTCTGAGCCATGTGGGGTGTTCTGCAGGGCTATGGGTGTCATCCCAAATTCTGTGTCTGACTCACCATGGGATCCAGGATTGTTTCTGCATGTGGAGTTGTGCAGAGTGGGAAGATGGCAGCCCCGCCATTTTAGATGCAGCTCTAGTCAGGGCTTCCTGGATCGTTTTAGGGTTCAGTCTGGCTTTCTTGCCACCTATACATCCCGCCAAATTGGTCCAGGGGGTCGCGGCAGGAGGCTGAGTAGTCCATGACAGTGAATTCGGATGAGGCTTGGTGATGCGAGACTGTCGGGTCCCGGTAGGTGTGAAGCGCTAAACAGACATGTCCTGCCCAGGTGACTTTGCGCATGCGCCTCCATCCATACCTCTCTTAACCACTTCAGCCCCGATACGGCACTGCGTTGCTTTAACTGATAATTGCACGGTTGTACGACATTGTACCCAAACAAAATTGACATCTTTTTTCCCCATAAATAGAGCTTTCTTTTGGTGGTATTTTATCACCATTGCGGTTTTTATTTTTTGCACTATAAACAAAAAAAGAGCATCAATTTTGAAAAAAATTTTTTTTTTTACTTTTTCCTATAATAGATATCCAAAAAGAAAATGTAAAAAAACTAATTTCTTCCTCAGTTTAGGCCAATATGTATTCTTTGACATATTTTTGGTAAAAAGAAATTGCAATAAGCGTACATTGATTGGTGTGTGCAAACTTTATAATTTTTTTTTCTTACTAGTAATGGCAGTGATCTGCGATTTTTATCAGGACTGCGACATTGCGGCAGAGAGATCGGACACCTTTGATGCTTTTTTGGTACCAGTGTCATTTATACAGCGATCAGTGCTAAGAATAGGCACTGATTACTGTGTAAATGTCACTGGCAGGGAAGGGGTTAACAATAGGGGCAATCAAAGTGTTAAATGTGTTCCCTCTGTGGTGTTTCCAACTGTGTAGGGGCTGGGCTGACTCGAGGAGGAGAGAGATCGTTGTTCCCTATCATTGGGAACAGATGATCTCTCTCAACTCCCCTGTCAGAACGGGGATCTGCTTTGTTTACACTCGCAGATCCCTGTTCTGCCTGTCTCTGGAGCGATCGCGGGTGGCCGGCAGACATCGAGTCCCCAACTGCTGATTGGCTCCCCTGCTAACCAGTGAGCACGCGTGCGTCCACACCACACGTTCCCGCGAGCGACATACCATGACGGCGATTCGCGGGAACGAGCCGGCCTGCTGTAAAAAGACGGCAGCTAGTCGGCAAGTGGTTAATACAAGTAAGATTTTTTGCATGCTTTGGAAGCCGCAGCTTGGCATTTCGTGCTTTAATTAAGCATATGATTTACCAAAACCCCCCGGAGCCTTCTCTACCATTGATTCCCCCAGTTGTACTCCCCCTAGTATGTATAATGCATGCATATTCTTAGCCCCCAAGTGCATAACTTTACATTTATCAACATTAAACCTCATTTACCACATACTGTAGTTGCCCAATTAAATAGTGCATTGCGGTTGGCTTGAAAATTGGAGACATCCTGTAAGGACATGATTCCACTGCATAGCTTGGTGTCATTTGCAGAGACTCAAATGGTGCTTTTAATCCCAGATCCTATATCATTTATATATATATATATATATATATATTAAAAAGGAGGGGCCCAACACTGAACCTTGGGGTACACCACTGATAACCTTAGACCTTTCAGAGTAAGAATCATTAACCACTGCTCTCTGAATTCGGTCTTTTGGGCAGTTTTTTATCCACTTACAAACTGATTTTTCCAAGCCTGTAGACTTCACCTTACACAGCTGTGTGTGGAGAACTGTGTCAAACGCTTTGGAAAAATCCAAGTATACTACATCCACTGCCATCCTTTTCTCTTGTATCCTGTGTTCATCAATGCCAACTAAAGCTGCACGATTAATCACAATTCAACCCCCTCGCAATCTTAAAACAGCATTTCCTCAATTCAGTGCAGAGCCGTTCTCTGCTCACTGCTGACAGCTGTAAAAAAAAAGACAAAAAAAAAAAAAAACAGGCAGCCTGCCAAGTTTATCACAACATTGCTTAGGTGGAGATAAAGAGAAACATTGTAACATTTAGTGCTTTTAGATCCAAGGGATAAACTTCGGTCTGTAAATGACGTCAGTTTAACCACTTAAAGACTAAACCTTTTCCTGACACTTGTTCCTTACAAGTAAAATCTGTATTTTTTCCTAAAAAATTACTTAGAAACCCTGAACATTATATATATTTTTATCCGAGACCCTAGAGAATAAAATGGCGGTTGTTGCAATGTTTTATGTCACACTGTATTTGCACAATGGTCTTTCAAACGCAATTCTTTGAAAAAATTTACTTTAACCACTTCTCCCCGGTACGACGTCATATGATGTCGCTGACTTTGGGTGGTGATATTTGAATGGTGCCAGCAGCTACAGGCACCATTCAGATACCATTTTTTTCCGCCGGCGACTCTCTCCAAGATAAAAGTGATCTTAGCGGCATATTCGCCATGAGATCACTTTTAATCGGTGGCGGGAGAGGTGCCCCCCCTCCTGCCACTTTCCCATCATCTCTGCCACTTACCGGCGGAGATGATCGGGTCCGTTTCCCCCCTGCACAGGAAGCCAAGTGAGCGGAAGATGCCGCCCACTTGGCTCCATAACATTGCAGGGTGGAAGCGGCGTTATAAGCCACTTCAGCCCAATGCTTTTAAAGGGGACGTTTTATTTTGAATTTTATTTTATTTTATTTTTTATTTTTTGCATTCAACTGTAAATATGAGATCTGAGGTCTTTTTGACCCCAGATTTCATAGTTAAGAGGTCCTGGCATGCTTTTTTGTATTACAAGGAATGTTTACATTCCTTGTAATAGGAATAAAAGTGTTCAACATTTTTTTTTTTTAAAGAACAGTGTAAAATTAAAAAATAAAATAAATAAGAAAGAAAAAAAAAAAGAAAAGCACCCCGTCCCCGCGAGCTTGCGCGCAGAAGCGAACGCATACGTAAGTCCCGCCCGCATATGAAAACTGTGTTAAAAACACACGTGAGGTATCGCCGCGATCGTTACAGCGAGAGCAATAATTCTAGTACTAGACCTCCTCTGTAACTCAAAACATGTAACCTGTAGAAATGTTTAAACACCGCCAATGGAGATATTTATGTTGCAAAGTTTGTCGCCATTCCGCGAGCGGGCACAATTTTGAAGCATGACATGTTGGGCATCAATTTACTCAGCGTAACATTATCTTTCACAATATGGAAAAAAATGGGCTAACTTTACTGTTGTTATTTTTTCACTAAAAAAGTGATTTTTTTTTTTAAAAAAAAATGCGATTGTAAGACCGCTGCGCAAATACGGTGTAACAAAGTATGACAAAGTTTTGCAACGACTGCCATTTTATTCTCTAGGGTTTTAGAAAAAAAAAAATAAAATAAATATATATATATATATATATATATATATATATCTCAATGTTTGGGGGTTTTTAGCAATTTTACAGTAACAAAAACCTGGTTTTAACTTAGTAAAAAAAAAACTAAACAGTAAAGTTAGCCCAATTTTTTGTATAATGAAAAAAGATGATGTTACACTGTGAGAATCGTGATCTTTATTCTAAGCAAAAAAATTGTGATTCTCATTTTAGCCAGAATCGCATAGGTCTAATGCCAACATTCCTTCCCAGTCTAAGGCTTGGTTCACACACATGCAACTTGCGACACACTAGGTTACATGACACGTCAAAACCCATTTATTTCAATTGCACCTGTTCTAATCTATGGGACTAAAGTTGCAGCATCTTTAACCACTTCAATACTGGGCATTTTCCCCCTTCCTGCCCAGACCAATTTTCAGCTTTCAGCGCTGTCACATTTTGAATGACAATTGCGCGGTCATGCAACACTGTACCCAAACAAAATTGTTATCATTCCCCCCCCCCCCCCACACACACACAAATAGAGCCTACTTTTGGTGGTATTTGATCACCTCTGGGGTTTTTATTTTTTTGCGCTACAAATAAAAAAGACAGAAAATTTTGAAAAAAAAAGTTTCTTTGTTTCTGTTACAAAACTTTGTAAATAATTACGTTTTCTCCTTCACTGATGGGCACTGATGAGGCAGTACTGATTGGCACTGATAATGATGCACTTATATGCAACGGGCACTGATAGGTGGCACTGATATGCAACACTGATGGGCACTTATAGGCGGCACTGGGCACTCATAGGTGGCACTGATGAGCGCTGATAGGTGGCACTGGTGGGCACAGATAGGTGGCATTGTTAGGCAGCACTGATCAGGAGGCACTGGCAGGCATCTCTGGTGGGCATCCACGGGGGGGCTGCACAGATAATTAATCAGTGCAAACCCCCCCCTGTCAGGAGAGCAGCCAATCGGCTCTCCTCCACTCACGTCTGTCAGCGCGAGTAGAGGAAAAGCCGATACATGGCTTTTCCTGTTTACACTGTGATCAGCTGTGATTGGACACAGCTGATCACGTTGTAAAGAGCCTCCTTCAGAGGCTCTTTACCAAGATCGGTGATGCGGTGTGTCAGATTGTGTTAACCAGAATATGAATGTTACTGATGTTAATGCTTATTCAGCTTTGTCTTTTGTTTCTTTTTTAATCAAGGCAGATTTTAGTTCATCTCCTATTCACAAAATTCTTGCCGGGGTTTCATTTTTTCCTCAGGTTTGCTGGTCTCCCAGCTCTATCCTCATTCTTTCAAGTCTGTCAGTTACTTAAAGGTTTTAGACATGCTCATCCAGTGAAGGATGGTAGAAGGCCTATTTCTATCAAATTACTACATAGGCTAACATAGGCGTGCGCACATAGGGTGGAAGGTGTGCCTGGGCACACCCTAATCACCCGGTACTGTGTAGATTCCCCCTGCTGCCTGGCTACAGAGAAAGGGACTGGGAAATCTCTGTTCTCAGTCTCTTCCTCTGTCTCTGTCTAAACCCCTGATATTTCACCAAAGCCCCCCAGCAGGGCTCCTAAATAAAACTGTAAAAAAAAAATACAAAAATATAATATTGTAAAAAATAATAAAAAAACAAAATTGTAAAAAAAATTACAAAGTAAAATAAACTACTGACACCTATCTCTGCCCTACTGACACCGTCCTCTGCCCTTCTGACATATATACACACAGACACATGTTTGTTTACGCTTTGTGGTGCACACTCTAATGCAATAGGCTGCGCACACCTATGGAGGCTAATTTCTGCTTTCGAATCAGTTTTTCCTCCTTTGAGGTTCTCCTATTTAAACTATATCAACCAAAAAGAAAACCCCCTCGGGACTCTAATTGGGAAGACCAACTCCTCAAGAAAAAGATTACATGTATATACACAAAATATAATAATCTTTATTACATACAAAGCACAATTGAATAAAAAACAGATATACACATGACATGCAGCAAGACAAGAGAAAGGCACTCGGCGTGTGGGCTGGCTACTTGCTGGTGGTATTTATACTCATCAACCTTAGATACTCAGCCACGTATTGGCTTGGCGGTACTGTCCAGCCTCTTGTTTCGGCTCCCCTTTTGGGGCATCTGCGGTCCACTACAAGCCATAGGATCTAGCTTTGGCTATTTTTCTTGATGGCGTTATAATTCATTGTTATTTGTCCACCTTATCCGCCTCCACTTCCGATCTTTTGATCAAATTGGAACTATGTTACATTGACCTTCAGGCTCAGTCCCTGTTTCTAACTTTTTTTTTTTGATACTCTGCTATCTCCCTTTTTCCTTATCGGCTATGGCTATCTACTAGTTTGTGTTGCTGACTCGTGGCACACTCCTATGGCTCGATTTTGTGTTATAGGTTTTATCTTTCACTATTCCTTCCACTGAGAAGGTTCCAGAGTATTCGTCTTGACTGGATGTATTGTTTTTAAATTTAACGACCACTTACCCCTGAGGAAGATTTCCACCTTTAACATCGAAACGCGTTGGGTCCTTTTCTGCCTTCCATCTGGCAGACTAGTGGTCTTGGTTTTATCTGTCAGTGTGTTCCATGTGTATGCGCATCAGCTTTCTCTTGTTTTGCTGCATGTTGTGTGTAGATCTATTTTTATTCAATTGTGCTTTGTATGTACTAAAGATTTTAATATTTTTTGTATATACATGTAATCTTTTTCTTGAGGAGTTGGTCTTCCCAATTAGAGTCCCGAGGGGTTTTTTTTTTGGTTGATATAGTCTAATGTCTGGGATGGGGATAGACTGCCTCCCTTTTTCTTGGTTTTTTGCTTTATAATTAGTTATTGCCTTAGAAATACAAACCTTATCATTTTCCTATTTAAAGCAATTTTATTCCGTTGCCTTCTTTGGCGCCTTAAGAATTGGCGAGTTTTCCTAATAAGTCCTGCAGTTTCTTTTCTATTGTATGATAATGTGTAAATTTTTCAGGATTTTGTTAAATTTCTGATTCGCAGATCAAAAACTGATCCAGCTGGAAAAGGTTGCTTTATTACCTTGTACAGATCTCCCTTGAGCGATATCTGCCCTGTTGCAAACATGTTCAATTATAGTTCTGTTAGACCATCGTTCAGTGAGTCTCTCTTTTTACATGGAGATCTTTCCCCCCTCACCAGATACCAGTTTTTTTCGATTCTATCATCTTGCTTCAAACATTTGGGGCTTTCTAACTTCAAATTTTCCTCCCATTCATTTAGGATAGGGGTGGCAACAGTAGCTTGTTCCCTTGGTTTTTCCCCAGATGAGGTTAAGAATTTGGGTCATTGGGATAGCGAGAGATAAAATTTATGTTTGCCCTGATTTAGTCATTAACATTTATTTTTCAGGTCCTTCCAAGTTTACGGTCTGGATAGTTGGTCACTCTTATGTTTACTGGGCCCAGAAGAGGGCAGCTTCCAGGACTTACTCTGAGACTTTTGGTTTGAACCCAGACACCTTTCAAATTCTGTGGCATGATATTAGAGGTTTAACGTGGAGGAATTAGAGAGATGAGCTTATTCTCCTATCAGGTTTAGGCCCAACCCCGATTTAATGATCACACATGCTGGAGCCAAATGATCTGGGTAAAATTAGAACCTGGGATCTCCTTTGTGAGATATAACAAGATTTTTTTCTCGTTTAAAATTTTAGTTCCTTTTTCAATAATTTCCCTTTCTGAAATGATTCTGAGGCTGCTTTGGTCTCCTCCAGGCAACTTATTTTACCTAAACAAAGTTTGTATACGCCTGAATTGAACAATCCACAATTGTTTGGCTCACTTTAAGGGTTTATCTTACCGCCATTGTGATTTAGAAGGGTTTATCCCAGGTCTATATAGACCTTATCTAGTTCATTTATCAAATATAGGTATGGACATATTTAATATGGGCTTGCAGAACATGATTGATCAAGCCACGATGTTTGGGGGTCCTCAGCCAAGTGTTTCTCACTTGTCTTCAGCTGGTGGGGTTAGTCATCCAGTGTAGTCTGGATGGAAAGGGATATTTGATTTACGGTATTTTGTCATTTAAAGGCAATGAGAATAAAAGTTATGCTGACATTTTAAGTTAAAGTTGTACTATGATATGTTTAAACTGGGTTACCCCATAAATAAGCATTGTGGCCATATTATGACCATTTAAATATAAAGGTTGTGTGTTTCATTATTTATGTGTCATTATTACTCCTTTGTACTATCCCATGTACAAGTCCCCTGCGATGTGCAGCGAAACGCATGGGATAGGGCAAACGGCACGTGGTTTCTCTATTCTCCCTCTATTTTTGCAGGTTGCCATTTGTTTCCCCTGTGGTTTTCACCCCCAGCAACAGCAGCCGATTGGCCCGCAGTTGTCAAGCCTATATGACCCTGAAAAAGAAAAAAAAAAAAAAAGATTTATGGTATTTTGTCATTTAAAGGCAATGAGAATAAAAGTTATGCTGACATTTTAAGTTAAGTTGTACTATGATATGTTTACCCCATAAATAAACATTGTGGTCATATTATGAACATTTAAATATAAATGTTGTCGGTTTCATTATTTACGTGTCATTATTACTCCTTTTTACTATCCCATGCAAAATCTGGTGCAGCTGTGCATGGTAGCCAATCAGCTTCTAACTTCAGCTTGTTCAGTTAAGCTTTTCCAAAAATCCCTGAAAGCCAAATGACCCCTTTTTGGAAAGTAGACAGTCCAAGGTATTTAGTAAGAGGCACGGTGAATTTTTTGAATTTGTAATTTTTTGCCACAAATTTTTTGGAACATGGAGAAATTAAATATTTTTTTTATCCACAAAAGTTGTCATTTTAAACAAGTTATTTCTCTCACACAGCATAGGCATATTTACAAATATACCCCAAAACACATTTTGCTATGCCTGCTGAGTATGGGATACCACATGTGTGAGACTTTTTCACATTCTAGATGCACCCAAATTCCAAGGAGCACCTTCAGGTGTTCCAGGGGCATACTGTACATTGCCTACCTATCACATTTTTTGGAGGCCCTGGATAACCAGGATAGTAGAAATACCTACAAAATTACCCCATTTTGGAAAGTAAACACACCAAGGTATTTTATGAAAGGCATAGTGGGCATTTTAAAAATGTTGCTATTTGCCTCAAGTTTTTTTGAAAATGCAGTAAAGAAAATTAAAATCTACAGTATCTCACAAAAGTGAGTACACCCCTCACATTTTTGTAAATATTTTATTATATCTTTTCATGTGACAACACTGAAGAAAGGACAATTTGCTACAATGTAAAGCAGTGAGTGTACAGCTTGTATAACAGTGTACATTTGTTGTCCCCTCAAAATAACTCAACAAACAGCCATTAATGTCTAAACAACTGGCAACAAAAGGGAGTACACCCCTAAGAGAAAATGTTCTAATTGGGCCCAAAGTGCCAATATTTTGTGTGGCCACCATTGTTTTCCAGCACTGTCTTAACCCTTTTGGGCATGGAGTTCACCAGAGCTTTACAGGTTGCCACTGGAGTCCTCTTCCACTCTTCCATGACGACATCATGGAGCTGGTGGATGTTAGAGACCTTGGGCTCCTCCACCTTCTGTTTGAGGGTGCTTCACTGATGCTCAATAGGGTTTAGGTCTAGGGACATGCTTGGCCAGTCCATCACCTTTACCCTCAGCTTCTTTAGCAAGGCAGTGGTCATCTTGGAGGTGTGTTTGGGGTCGTTATGTTGGAATACTGCCCTGCAGCCCAGTCTCCAAAAGGAGGGGATCATGCTCTGCTTTAGTATGCCACAGAACATGTTGGCATTCATGGTTTACTCAATGAAATGTAGCTCCCCAGTGCCAGCAGCACTCATGCAGCCCCAGACCATGACCACGACCACTGTTTGTGGGCTTTCTTGTGCATCATCTTTAGAAGAGGCTTCCATCTGGGACGACAGCCATGTAGACCAATTTGATGCAGTGTGCAGCATATGGTCTGAGCACTGACAGGCTGACCCCCCCACCCCTTCAACCTCTGCAGCAATGCTGGCAGCACTCATGTGTCTATTTCCCAAAAGACAACCTCTGGATACGACGCTGAGCATGTGCACTCAACTTCTTTGGTCGACCATGGCAAGGCCTGTTCTGAGTGGAACCAGTCCTGTTAAACTGCTGTATGGTCTTGGCCACCATGCTGCAGCTCAGTTTCAGGGTCTTGGCAATCTTCTTATAGCCTAGGTCATCTTTATGGCCATGAGGTGCCATGTTGAACTTCCAGTGACCAGTATAAGAGAGACACCTGCTCCTCATTCACACCTGAGACCTTGTAACACTATCAAGTCACACGACAAGGGGGGGTGGCTAATTGGGACCCATTTGGACATTTTCACTTAGGGGTGTACTCACTTTTGTTGCCAGCGGTTTAGACATTAATGGCTGTGTGTTGAGTTATTTTGAGGGGACAACAAATTTACACGGTTGTACAATCTGTACACTCACTACTTTACATCGTAGCAAAGTGTAATTTCTTCAGTGTGGTCACATGAAAAAAAATAATAATATATTTACAAAAATGTAAGGGGTGTACTCTCTTGTGAGATACTGTATTCTTTTTATACACAAAGTTGTCAATTATTAAGATATTTCTAACACACTTCATAGGCATACTTTGAATTACAACCCAAAACACATTCTACTACTGCTTTGGAGTGTTGCTAAACCACATGTATGAGACTTTTTTACAGTCTAACCACAGAGAGACCCAAGATCCAAGGAGCACCTTCAGGCTTTATAGGTGCATAAATTAGGCATTTAACCACTTCAGCCCGGAAGGTTTTACCCCCTTAATGACCAGGCCATTTTTTGCAATACGGCACTATGTTGCTTTAACTGACAATTGCACGGTCGTGCGACACTGTACCGAAACAAAATTGATGTCCTTTTTTTTCCACAAATAGAGCTTTCTTTTGGTAGTATTTGATCACCTCTGCGGTTTTTATTCTTTGCGTTATAAGCAAAAAAAGACACTCAATTTTAAAAAAAGCCCAATATTTTTTACTTTCTGCTATAATATATATCCAAAAAAATTATATAAAGAAACAAATTTATTCATCAGTTTAGGCCAATATGTATTCTACATATTTTTTTGTAAAAAATGGCAATAAGCGTATATTGATTGGTTTGCGCAAAAGTTATAGTGTCTGCAAAATAGGGGATAGATTTGTGGACTTTAATTTTTTTAAAATGTTTTTACTGGTAATGGCGGCGATCTGCAATTTTTAGCAGAACTGCAACATTTCGGCAGACAAATGTGACCACAATTGACATTGTTACTTTGATCAGTGCTATAATAATGCACTGATCAATGTATAAATGACACTGGCAGGGATGGGATTAACACTAGAGGGCTATCAAGGGGTTGTGTTCCCCGGAAGTGTTATATTTGTGTGGGGATTGGGCTGCCTGGGCCAACAAAGAGATCACTGTTCCTGATCACTAATTGTCCCCTGACAGAACGGGGATCCGCCTTGTCTACGTAGGCAGATCCCCATTCTGTCCCTCTGTACCGCGATCGCGGGTGGCCAGCAGACATCATCGAGTCCGGGGGACCCACGACATTGCTACCATGGTGTGCAGTGGGCGCACGCCCACAGTTTCACATGCACAGACCGCCGCACAGGTACTGCGGTTCATGTAATAGAGCCGACCTGCCGCCGTATATATACAGTGGCTGTTTGGCAAGTGGTTAGTTTCCTGGCTATCTATCATGTTTTTGGAGGCCCTGGAGCACAAGACAGTGGAAAAACCCACAAAATGATGACATTTTGGAGAGTAATCACCACAAGGTGTTTTTAAGAGGCATGTTACGTCTTTTGAAAACTTAATTTTTTTGCCACAAGTTTTGGGAAAATTTGGAAAGAAAGTGAAATCAATTTTTTTTACACAAATTTAATAACATATTTCCTCATACACAGCATTGGCATACTTTGAATTTCCCCTCAAAACACATTCTACTACATCTTCCAAGTATGATGATACCATGTATGAGACTTTTTCAGTGTCTGGACTGCCCCCCTATTTGCTATTCCTGTAAACCAATCAAGTCTAGCCTACTGGTATGTGGCTACCCTCAGGAATGCCACGTTCACTGGCCAGGAGGCTTAAGAAAGAGCAAAATAGTTCCTGTGGTTCCAGGACTGCAGGAACATAGTCAGACATGCAGATGGGTCAGGAAGCAGGCAGAGTAATGGACAGCAAACAGGCAAGCAGGTAGCAGTCGGAAACATGGTCAATAAACAGACCAAGGTTAGTACAGGCAGCAGGCAGAGGGAACACTGCACTGATGTGGCAGTGATAAGGAATACTGTTGCTGGTTGCACTGGTCTGGTGACAGTGGGACTTGTGTAGCGGCGATCAGAAACATTGTTGCTAGCTTACACTGGTCTGGTGACACTGGGGACTAGAGTGGCAGCAATCAGGATCATTGCTTTTGACTTACACTGGTCTGGTGACACTGGAACTGGTGTGGCGACAATCAGGGACACTGTTTCTGGCTTACACTGGTGTGGTGGTGATCAGAAAAACTGTTGCTGCACTGGTCTGGTGTGATGGCAATCAAGAACACTGATCCTAGCTATACTGGTCTAGTCACACTGTGACTAGTGTGTTGGTGACTGGAGATATGTGGCTGGCTGCACTGCTAGGACTCGTTCACACAAGGTGGGTGGGTGACTGTGGTTTTGCTGCCCCTCAACCACTACGCACTTTACCTGCAGGGGAGTGTACACATGCAACTGATGCAATGCTTTGCAGCTGTGGCAGGAATTATGCCCTGTGTATGCCCACCGGTCTCAAAACATTCAAGTGAATAGGGGTGGGGTCCAAAGGGGTTAAAGCAGGTGGTGAGGAGCCAATTTAACACCTTTTCACTGCCTGTAAAATGCTATCTGACTGGTGATCTGAACATGAATGGCTCTTCAGAGAGCATCACACATGTGAACAATTACTTATGGTGACACTTTGACTGGCATGGTGGTGTTCAGGGACACTGGGACTGGTATGGTGGTAATTAGGGACACTTTTACTGGTGTGGCAGTGATCAGGGACACTGAGACTGATGGGGAAGGTATCAGGGACACAGAGTGGGCGGTGGTAATTAGAGAAACTGACTGATGCGGCTGTGATTAAGGACAATGACTGGCAGCACTGGCCTGGTGATATTGTACTGCTGTCATGGTGTTCAAAGACAATGGCTGGTGGCACTGACGTACAGTGATATCAGAACAGCCAGCCATTGTACATGATCACCACCACAGCAGTATAATGTCACCATAGTGATATTGCACTTGCTCTGGGCGGGGGAGTAATTAGGTTTTTTTTCCTTGCGTTTGCCTATACAGCCATGATTGCTGTATAAGCAATCATTGTTGACACTGATCAGCTTCATTCATGCAGCCATTGAGTACTATTGTGATAGCTGTGATTGGCAACAGCTATCACATGGTACATGGCCTCTGTGACTGGCCTTGTACCATGTGATCATTGTGACCGATCACAGAGATCACAGTAGTAAACAATGGCGTTATGAAGGACAGCCCTTGTTTACTATTGGTAATGTGATTACTGTGATTGGCCACAGTACATGGTACCCAAGCCAATCAGAGCGGAAAGGAAGGAGTATAAATAGGAGGGATAAAAGAGATCTACTCACAATGTCAGCTTTTCCAGAAAGGGGTTCATACTGTACCTATTATACAGGGGAACATGGCCTCTTCTAAATGATCAATCTATGCTTCTTGAGGGTGAATTATTCTATCCATTCTGTCTTCTAAAATGGCATCAGTGGACTCACAGTAAACCCTTTTTCTTTTTAGTGCCTCTGGGTAACCAGTGGTTATTGGTTGTATTGGGTCTGTCATCCCCTTCCTTTTGGTTATTTACAATTATAGATAACGGAAAATTCCTTTCCTCATCCTTCTCTTGCCACTTAAAAAAAGTAAATATTTAAATATTAGTCATATTAATTAATTCCCTAATATATTCCTTCTTTTTCTGTTTTGTGTTCTAAAGGTTTTCTAAGAGTCTCTGATCTCCTTTAATATTTGTCATTATCCTTAAAAAGGGTATTCATTTTTCCATAATGGAGTGGATCTCTCCATCTAATTCGTCCAATTTCTTAACCATCAAAAATTGTAAAAAATTCAATCCAGCTTCATTGAAATACTGAAACCACTCATTGATTATGGTATTCTCCTTTTGTGGGTTAACATCCCATCTGAGGCTGCGAGTCAACAAGAGGTGAGTCCATACCCCAATTTGTAATGGCCATTTGGGAATTGTGGGGATGGCTGGATAAAAAAAGGCCAACAAAGCTGTGCTACAGATCAATTCATGCAGGATCAGTTTATCTCAGGGAACCAAGCTGGACACCTAAAAGGAGTGCTGAAAGACCATGTGAGAGCTTGTGTAAAAGTTTAATGCTATCCTTCAAGAAGCAGTGGGGTGGGAGCAGAAGGACACAGAAGACAGAGTGGCAATAAATAAGGACATGTGACCACTGGTGAGGGAGGAAGCGGCTGCTCCATTTGTTTATCAGGTCCAAGAGATGTATAACACCTGGCAGAGAAGGGAAGATTGGGGCGGATGACACATTGTCATAGGCTGAAGGTGCTATCAGTGACAGGAGATAGTTTTCCACTCTCTGCAGGGGCTAGAAAGAAACTGAACTGCAAAGATCTACAGTCATTGTCAAGCCCCAGCATGATCTGGAGATAAGGAGAGACTGGTTTCTAGCCTGGATTTTGTCTGTAGTACACCATGGGAAGGTGATCAATCATGTAGTCAATCTGGGAACTACTCCTGTCCTGGGGTAGAAGCTTTGTGTGCCTCCCTGACAACCATTATGTTGACATTCATTGGATGACTCTCAGTACCAACAGCTGATAGAACAGCTATCATTTCTAGTAGATAAGTTATCACCTGACCAGCAAATACTGTTACATAGGTTTGGTTTGCGCCATAACTGTCGAACATTGCAAGAGTTTGGACCCGAACCCTATTAAAGTCTATGGGACCCGCACTTGAAAAATCAAAAGTCCCCATTTTGAAGGCTTATATGCAAGTTATTGGCCATGAAAAGGGTATGATGGCCCGGGTACTGCCCTGTGGAACATGTATTAATGCAAACATTTTTTTTTAACCACTTGCCGACCGCTGACCACAGTCTGACGGCGATAGAGTGGCTCGTTATTGCAAACCGGCGTCATATGACGGCGACTGCAATAACCTGTGCTGTAAGCGCGCTCGCGAGATCACTGTGTCCTGGGGGGCCAGGGAGCGGGTACGGCAGACTCGATCGCCGCCGGCTACCCGTGATGGCCCCCCCGCAGTGAGAGAATGGAGGTCCGTGTATGTAAACACGGATCTCCGTTCTCATAAAGGGGGAAGGGCGGTGATCACAGGCTTCCTCTATATGGAAGCCGTGATCATCCTCTTTCCCCAGCCAGGGCAGCCCACACACAGTTAGAACACACCCAGGGAACACAGTTAACCCTGAGCGCCCCCTGCAGGTTAACCCCTTCACTACCAATGGCATTTACACAGTAATCAGTGCATTTTCATAGCACTGATCACTGTATAAATGCCAATGGTCCCAAAAAAGTGTCAAAACGGTCCGACATGTCTGCTGCAATATCGCAGTACCGCTAAAAATCGCAGATCGCTGCCATTACTAGTAAAAAATAATAAAACCCCCCCCCAGAAATGAATTCTCATCGTCCGTAAACGCGGCAACTTTTGCGCAAGCCAATTAATAAACGGCGATTGCGATTTTTTTTACCAAAAATATGAGGAAGAATCTAAATTGGCCAAAACCGATGGAAAAAATGTTTTTTTATATATTTTTTTTGGATTTGTATTTTAGCAAAAAGTAACTGAACTGCTTGGACCTTGAAGAAGGGGAGATACCCCGAAAGCTTGTCCTGAAAAATTTTATGTTAGTGCAAATAAAAAAAGTATCACGGACAGTACTCAGTTTTCTCTAGCAAAAAGTAAGAAATTAGTTTTTTTTTTTTTTTGCAAAATTGTCGTTCTTCTATTGTTTATAGCGGCGATCAGAAATGATGCAGAGGGGATCAAATACCATCAAAAGCTCTATTTGTGGGAAAAAAAGGACACAAATTTCGTTTGGGTACAACGTCGCATGACCGCGCAATTGTCAGTTAAAGCGACGCAGTGCCGAATCACAAAAAGTGCTCTTGTCCTAAAGTGTGAAATCCTTCCGGGGCTGAAGTGGTTAAAGATAGTTTTTGCAGGAGCAGTGATTTTAATGATGCTTAAAGTGAAACAATAAAAATGAAAAATGAAACATTTACTGCAAGCCAGGGAGGTTACACAGTAGCACTGATACTCTCTGGATCAACATCTGGATAAAAATGAGCTTGTTCTCTTTGAAACTGGAAAGGCTGACTAAGTCAGAATGGACAGCAACTACAAAGTGTACAAGAAATATAATCTTCAGCAGAATGGCCTAAATTACAACAATGTGATCCTAACATCTCTTAAAGCAAAGTTCCAGCCTCAAAATAGCTTCTTTTTAAAAGTCAGAAGCTACAAATACTGTAGCTGCTGTCTTTTAATAAGGACACTTACCTGTCCAGGGAGCCTGCGTTGTTGGCCCTTCGAGGCCGATTCGTCCATCGGCTCTGGTGCAGGTGCCTCCATTTCAAATGAGAGAAACTGGCAGTGGACCCTTCAGGCTTCACAGACGGTTTTCCTACTGCGCATGCGCGAGTCACGCTTTTTGAATGGCCTCATCGTCTTCAGGGTCACACACACACAGGTCCCAGAAGGCAGTGGGGGGGGAGGGTTCGAGACAGAAAAGGAAATGGCATACCTAGCCGCGGCGAGGCTGGGACGGAAGTACAACTTTGTACTGAATAAAAGGTGACAACAAATATATATATATCCAAAAACGAGGGGTGGAGGGGTGATCTTTAGTTTAAGACCTAGTAGTATAATTGGGTGGAGATTCCTGTCTAGGAAGCCCACTTATGGGAATGAATCCAGCTTACTTTCTCAGTTCAACATCTGCTTCGACAATTGGACAGGCTAGAGTGGCAAAATTAACTGTTATATTGATGGGCTCTTAGGACCGGTTCACACTGGTGCGATGTGGGAACCATGCGAATCCCAGTGCGGGTTCCCGCATCCCATACAACTCGCAGGCAGTTCACACTGCCATATGCAAACTGCTGGGAGTGTCAAAAGAAAGCTAATGACACCCCCAAATCAGTTTGCATATTGCAGTGCGAACTGTCGATTCGGACAGGAATCGGATCGCATGGGTGTGAACAATCTAGACATTTGTTTTTTGAAAATTCGGATGTATCCAAATCTCCGAATTACAATAGTACTGAATTTAAACGAATCCGAAATAACACAAAAAAACAAAAAAAAATGCGGACGAAATTTGAATTCAAATACTTTTCAAATTGTTTTCGAATACTTTTCGAATTCAAATAGTTTTCAAATTCAAAAAGTTTTCAAATTTGAATAGTTTTCCAATTTCCAAAGAGGACAAAATAGAAAAAAAAGGAATAGAACAGAAAATAAAAACAATAGACTAGAAAAGAATATAACAGAACACAAAAGACTAGAATACAACAGAGTAAAACTGCTGTTCCACTCCACCACATTATATTATTTCATTTTCTGTTAAATTCTCCTCTATTGTATTCTATATTTTTCTATTCTATGCACCTATTCTCCCCTCCACCCTATTCTTCTTGGAAATTGGAAAACTATTTGCATTCAAAAACTGTTAAAATTGAAAAACGATTTGAATTTGAACACGATTCGAATAGTGGTAAAGCACTGCTAATTTAGCGGTGCTTTACTGCTGTTGTAGTGGCACTTTGGCGATGCTGTTCGGGCGGCGGGTTTAAAAGAAGGGGTTAAAAAGGGGTTAAAAGTGCCATCACATCGGGCTTCTGAAGCGGTGTGCAGGTGCCGCCCATTCATTTCAATGGCAGGTGCAGTGTATACACCACTCCTCCACTGCCCCGAAAATGCTGATTGCAGGACTTTTTTTTTCAAGCATACCACCCCAGTGTGAAAGCACTCGGCTTTCACACTGGGGTGTAGTTTAGAGGCGCTTTACAGGCGCTATTTTTAGCTCAAAAACGTCTGTAAAGAGTCTCAGTGTGAAAGGGGTCTAAAGGACAGGCTGAGCAAACCACTCCCCTCATGATTACAACAGCTGAACCATTTGAGCTGCTTACTGTGGAGGAACATTGGACCATATGAAGCATTTACTTGTCAGTAGTCAGCTTGATAGGTCTGACAACACATCAAAATGCACAAATGATGCATTGCCATAAGCATTTATGGACCTAGCAATGCATTGAAAAAAAAACAGTCAGGTGTATTTGTCCAGATCACTGTAAAAAACAGCAGATAGATGTGCACATCACTTATTTATAACAACAGAACTATGCATACAAGCTTTAGTGTGTTGTAGGGATACAGTGTGAATGGGGCCCTTAGCCTCCCATTTACACCTGAGCATTTTGTTATACATAAAATGCTTTGCTCATTTCCCTACACACACCAAAGCCTAACATTTAGAATCACCATTCTCTTCTGTTGTGGCTGTTCACATTCCTATGCTCAGTGCTTGGAGCTTGAAGCATAAAGGGTACATAAGCTTTTTTGTTGTGCATATTTGACCTTATAGACTTACAAGCAACTATACATGAGTGACACAAATGGTTTTGTGCACTTTTGCGCCTGAACTGCTGTTCTCCTATGCTCTCATACATAGTTACATGTGTGTGAGGTTGTCCATCAAGTCCAACCTGTGGGTGTGCTTTCGTGTCAATATTATATTGCATATCCCTGTATGTTGTGGTCGTATAGGTGCCTATCCAATAGTTTTTTGAAACTATCCATGATCCCTGCTGAAACCTCTGCTTGTGGAAGAGAATTCCACATCTTCACAGCTCTTACCATAAAGAACCCTTTATGCAGTCTAAGGTTAAACCTCCTTTCTTCTAATTTTAGTAAATGGCAGTGTGTCTTTTTATATTCCCTTCACTGAAAAGTTTTATCCCTATTCTGGGATCACCATTACTGTATTTGTACATTGAAATCATATCCCCTCTCAAGCGTCTCTTCTCCAGAGAGAAAAAGTTCAGTGCTCGTAATCTTTCCTCATAACTAAGGTCTTCCAATCCCTTAATTAGATTAGTTGCCCTTCTCTGGACCTTCTCCAGTTCCAGCACATCCCTCCTGAGGACTGGTGACTAGAATTGGACGACATACTCCAGGTGCTGCCGGACCAGAGTTTTGTATAATGGGAGAATTATTGTTTTATCTCTGCAGTTAATCCCCTTTTTAATGCAGGCCAATATTCTGTTGGCTTTGCCTGCAGCAGCTTGGCATTGCCTGCCATTGCTGAGCCTGTCATCTACTAAGACGCCTTAGGTCCTTTTGCACCCTAGATTCCCCCAGAGGTTCTCCCCCTATTGAGTCGTTTGCATTCATGTTTTTGGCACCCAAATGCATTATTTTACACTTCTCTACATTAAACCTCATTTGCCATGTAGTTGCCCACCCCATTAATTTGTCCAAATCTTCTTGCAAGGTTTCCACATCCTGAGGAGAAATGAATGCCCTGCATAACTTAGTATCGTCAGCAAATACTGAGATTGAGCGGTTTATCCCGCTCTCCAGATCGTTTATGAATAAATTAAATAGGATTGGTCCCGTGACAGAACCCTGGGGAACCCCACTCTCCACATCGGACCATTCTGAGTATTTTCCATTTATCACCACCCTGTGGACTCACCCCTGTAGCCAGTATTCTATCCATGTACTCATCCTTTGGTCCATGCTGACAGATCCTAGTTTGTACAGTAAACGTTTATGGTGAAAGGTATCAAATACCTTTGCAAAATCCATATACCACGTCTACAGGCCTTCCTTTATCTAGATGGCAGCTCACCTCCTCATAGAAGGTTAATAGATTGGTTTGCCAAGAATGATTCTTCATGAATCCATGCTGATTACTGCTAATACCATTTTTACTACTAAAATCTTGTATGTAATCCCTTATCATCCCCTCCAAAAGCTTGCATACTATTGATGTTAGGCTAACTGGTCTGTAGTTCCCAAGGATATATTTTGGTCCTTTTTTAAATATTGGTGCTACAATGGCTTTTCTCCAATCAGCTGGTACCATACCACTCAGTAGACTGTCCATAAAAATTAGGAACAATGGTCTGGCTATCACTTGACTGAGTTCCTTGAGGCTGGAGCGGGTGCGGTAGCAGTGGCGGCAACGCATCACAGGTATGCTCATAACACCAATATCATTCATATATGGCCCCCCTGAACATATGTACTCTGTGCAGGGTTTTAACATCCCTCAGAAGCGTTCTAAAGCCATGAGAGCCTTCTCCTCTAGGAAGATGCATATCGTCTGCTTACAGGAGACGCACTTCACCCCCAAAAGCACCCCCAAATTTCTGCATTCCTCTTACCCGCAGTTTTTCACGTCCTCAGCCACCACCAAACAACGTGGCACCTTGATAGCTTTTCATAAATCCACTCCATTTTCTATCTCTCGACAGATAGCTGACCCAGATGGGAGGTATCTCCTCCTTACGGGTCATCTGTCTGACATAGCAGTTACTATAGTGAGTTACTATGCCCCAAATCGGAATCCCATCCCATTCCTCTCC
This sequence comes from Glandirana rugosa, assembly GCA_018402905.1. Lineage (NCBI taxonomy): Eukaryota > Metazoa > Chordata > Amphibia > Anura > Ranidae > Glandirana > Glandirana rugosa. The sequence continues at coordinate 587,183 of BLSH010000829.1, read as the reverse complement.
CATCTCTTAGATGTGATACAGCAACATAAATTTGGTACTGTCTTGATCTGCAGTGACTCCAACCAAACAATTATCCCTTTTTTAGATAAATCACCTCCCTCTCCTGCCCATCATTCGCCTAAACATTCCTTACAGCAACTTCTAACCAAACATTTCCTCACGGATGTCTGGCGCGAATTAAACCCCACAAGTAAATCCTTCACTTATTACTCTCATCCTCATTCCACCTTTTCACGTATTGATCATATATTTATGGCATCTAGCATGATCCCTGAGATGCTGGCGTCCTCGATTATTCCATTCCCATGGTCAGACCACTCTGCGGTTCATGTAGTCATTTCATCCTTGATCCCCAGATCACAAGACTCTACATGGTATCTAAATGACTCCATTCTGGCCCATCCCTCCTACAAATTAGACATTGAAACGGCCCTCACAACTTACTTTGCTACGAACTCCTCCCCTGAAATATCGGCGCTGACCCTTTGGGAAGCACATAAACCAGTTATGCGTGGCAAATTAATCCAGCAGATGGCTGCTGTGAAACGAAATCGGAAAGCTCAATTCGCCAAACTAGAGGCCAATTTCAATAGCTGCTACGACACCTTCCAAAAGAACCCCATACACGAAGGGTTTCCCAGTCGCGGCTATAAAGTCCCCTCCTCAAGCATCGTTTCATTCAACACTCCCGGCAAAGTTACAGATTAAACATCCTCCCTACCCGGTCTTACCTCAGTAAATCTATGGTACATCTCAGAACACTAGACCCCTAGTTCCTACTTTACTGATGTACTTGGCGTCTCACCAGACTGGTACCCTTACCTTATTAGCTCCTGCGGTCGTAGAGTCCCTAGTACGATCTACGGTATTTATATACTAGTTATGCACTTTTCCACCTTACTCCTACTCTCATTATTCACTTCCTAAATGAACACCCCAAAT
>BLSH010000829.1:567515-582469 GCA_018402905.1 Glandirana rugosa | reverse complement strand
CACATTGGTATGCAAAGAATGCAGAGAGAGGTGTCAGATTCTCAGCTTGATGTCGGCAGGTGGGCGGGACAAGCTGATCTCCGTGAAGGGCTGCAGCTCTCTCTGCATTCTCAGCATTCTTTGCATACCAATGTGTTTAATCACACTTACACAGCACAGAACGGCTCTTAGAAGCAGCACAGCTCTGTTTAATGTGAAACAAAATGACCTTACTCATCCCTTATGTGTTCTGGCTACAGTATCTGTGTCCTGGCATTAAAATCCCTGTGTCCTGGCATTAAAATCCCTGTGTTCTGGCTCCCTGTCCCTGTGTTCTGACTGCTGCATTTCACACCCTAGGCTTATAGGCGGGTCAATAAGTTTTCCCATATTTTTTGGGCAAAAGTAGGGGGGTCGACTTATACACGGGTCGACTTATACACGAGTATATACGGTAAATCTTGTATGTAATCCCTTATCATCCCCTCCAAAAGCTTGCATACTATTGATGTTAGGCTAACTGGTCTGTAGTTCCCAAGGATATATTTTGGTCCTTTTTTAAATATTGGTGCTACAATGGCTTTTCTCCAATCAGCTGGTACCATACCACTCAGTAGACTGTCCATAAAAATTAGGAACAATGGTCTGGCTATCACTTGACTGAGTTCCTTGAGGACCCTTGGGTGCAAGCCACCTGGTCTTGGTGACTTATTAATCTTAAGTTTTTCAAGCCTACTCCTAATTCTATCCTCTGTTAGCCATGACGGTGCCTCCTGTGACGTGCCATGAGGATAAACAGTACAGTTTTGGTTACTGAAGCCCCCCGTTTCCCTCGTGAAGACTGAGGAGAAGAATAAATTCAAAACCTTTGCCATCTCTCCATTCTTTGTAACCAGATTTCCTTCATTGTTCTTTATGGGGCCAATATGATCGGACCTCCCTCTCTTACTATTTATATACTTAAAGAATGTCTTGTGATTTTTCTTACTCTCCTCCACTGTGTGCCTTTCGTGTTCTATCTTAGCCGCCCTGATTGCACCCTTACATTTCTTATTGCATTCTTTGTAAAGTTGGAGTGCTGATGGTGACCCCTCAGCCTTGTATTTTAAGGCCTCCTCCTTTGCTTTTAAAAGCATTTTTACATTGGAGTTAACAACAAAAATACCTGAGCTTGCATGCACATGCAAAAACACTTGCAAAACACTTAAAAACACACAAAAAATGCTTCCAAATCGTGTGAGGGGACTTAGAACTTTGTTTAAAGGCTAACTCCACTTTTGTGGGGGAAAAATAGCAAATAAAGAAAAACTAATATAGCATATACAATTGCACCAATTACAACATAATGTGTACAGAAAGCCCCCCAGAAACATCATTTCCTGATTGTGTGATTGGCTCACCAATCTTCCCAGAAGTCTGCACTAAGATACAAGTCAGATTTAAGGCATCCCCTGCAACAAAAATGTCATTTTTGGTAAGATACTTCCAATAGGAACACGTCTAAGGCCTCATGTACATTGCTGCTGGTAAATGGACGTTTGGGAGCAGTTGGGTGTTTTTTTCAGCTGCCCCTGAACTCTCCTCTATGTTATCTTATCAGTACATGTACACAGGGTCGTTTATAGTAGTTTCCAGGCAGTTGAGTTTAGAAGCTTTTTTTGGAACCCAAAAAAATGCGTTCAGATGGAAGTTCAGAGGCATTTGAAACGCCAAATGCCTGTAACAGCTTGTAAACGCTGTTAAACGAGGTAACTAACGTGTAGCAGTGTTTCGTTTACAGGCGGTTTAATTAAAAAAAAAAAAAAAAACGCTCCTAGACATGAATGCGGCATGTAAAATACAGCTAAATGGTAATTTTTAAGCATCGGCTTCTAGCTGTCAAAAACATGTACATTAAGCCTTTAGGGATTCAGGCCCACCAGTTTTCACTCATTAGAGCCTTGCTGGTGCACAGCTGATTGACAATTATGAAACCACTCCCATTCGATTCACTTACCCACATGGATACAGACACACAGGGATTTCTTCAGGATAACAAAAGGCTGGAATCTGCAACAAAGTTTGTTAAAATCCTTGTAATGTTTATAGATCACCCAGAGGGGAATGTTTTTTTCCTCAACAAAAGTTGAGTTACGCTTTAACCACTTGCCGACCGCCCGCCGCAGTGTGAGGGAGCGGCAAGGTGGCTTGTTATCGCGAACCGCCGTCACCTGACGGCGCCGCGATAACTAGCATTGTGAGCACACACTTGCTGTGTCCGGGGGGGGGGAGGCAGGGAGTGGGTAGGGCAAACTCGATCACAACCAGCTACCCGTGATGGCCCCCCCGCAGTGAAAGAACGGAGGTCCGTGTATGTAAACATGGATCTCCGTTCTAACAGAGGGGGAAGGGCTGTGATCACAGGTTTCCTGTATATGGAAGCCATGATCACTCCCCTCCCCCTGTCAGCCCAGTCCACATAGAGTTAGAACACACTGAGGGAGCACAGTTAACCCTTAGAGTGCCCCCTCCAGGTTAACCCCTTCACTGCCAATTGCATTTACACAGTAATCAGTGCATTTTTATAGCACTGATTGCTGTATAAAATGCCAATGGTTCCAAAAAAGTGTCAAAATGGTCCGACATGTCCGCTGCAATATCACAGTACTGCTAAAAATCGCAGATCGCCGCCATTACTAGTAAAAAAAATAAATAAAACCCCCAAAAAATGTATTCTCAGCATCCGTAAACGCGGCAACTTTTGTGCAAACCAATCAATAAACGCCGATTGCGATTTTTTTTAACCAAAAATATGAGGAAGACTATAAATCGGCCAAATCCGATGAAAAAAAAAGTTTTTTTATATTTTTTTTTGGATTTGTATTTTAGCAAAAAGTAAGAAAAACTGTTTTTGTTTACAAAATTGTTGCTCTTTTTTTATTTATAGCGGTGATCAGAAATGACGCAGAGGGGATCAAATACCACCAAAAGAAAGAAAGCTCTATTTGTGGGGAAAAAAAGATGCACATTTTGTTTGAGTACAACGTTGCACGACCGCGCAAATGTCAGTTAAAGCGACGCAGTGCCGAATCGCAAAAAGTGCTCTGGTCCTAAAGTGGGAAATCCTTCCGGAGCTGAAGTTGTTAAATACTATGTGACTCAATCAACACTACAGCTGGGTTTACACTTTTGCAGTGCATTAAAACAAAGTGTGCTACTTTGCACTATAACGTGCTTTGTGTTAGGGCAGCCTGTTCATTTGAATGGGCTATTTAATGCTCCATACTACACCAAAAAAGAAACATGTAATTGGGAATGCAGAGGAATGTACTGGGAATGCAATGTACCATAAAACATGGTACTACATTACTGTGCATTGAGGTGCACTGAATTACACATGCATTGGCAAAGCACCCTAATGCACAATGCACTTTTTCATGGGACTCTTCACATGACAAATGCTCTGTTTTAGCGTGCATGCTGGTGTCAGTTTTAGTGCATAGGTCTATTCCTAGAGAAAAATGTTTATAAAAAGTACCAGTCATAATGGACTATTTGGTCTTTTGTCAGTCTTCTGTTTCTGTGCAGCTGCCAGCAACATAGCGGGGGCATTAGATTATTTATTTCATTATTATACAGCACAGGTCAATTTATGCAGCACTTTACATATACAGTATATTGTACATGTACATCAGTTCCCTGCCCTCATGGTGCTTACAATCTAAGGTCCCTATTTCACAGTCATACACACTAGGGCCAATTTAGACAATAGACAATTAAACTACCAGCATGCCTTTGGAGTGTGGGAGGAAACTGGAGTATCCAGGGGAAACCCACATAGGCATAGGGAGATCATGCAAACTCCAGGCAGGTAGTGCCGTGGTTGGGATTCGAACCGATGACCCAAGTGCTACTAGGCGGAAGTGCTAACCCACTTAGATTGTGAAAGTTGTCCCTCCCCGGCCTATATACAGCATTTCCAATGACTTCTTCCATGCTGTGGTTGGCGATCACTTCCTGTACTCCTCACTGATGTGTCTGATATCAGCTCTGCATCGCTATCACCTAGTTCATGTTATTTTCTTGTTAGTCCAGTGCATATATAGGGGCTGATTTACTAACTGCTAAAATCAATGGCCACTACTCCATACTCCTACTACTCAACCTCTCTGCAGCCTTTGATAATGTTGACCATCCCCTCCTCCTCTAAAAACTCCACTGTCTTGGCCTTCAAGACTCTGCTCTCCTGGCTCTCCTCCTACCTGTCAAAAAGCTCCTTCAGCATGACCTATAACTCTGTTTCCTCCTCTCCACTTCCACTTTCGGTTGGGGTACCTCAAGGTTTTGTCCTTGGACCCCTTCTCTTCTCCATTTACACCTTCTCCCTTGCTCTGTAAATAAACTACCATGGCTTCCAATACCACCTCTATGCTGATGACACACAAATCTATCTCTCTACTCCTCACCTTACTTCTTCAGTCTCCTCTCGGATTACTAACTTAATAACTGACATATCAGCATGGATGTCACACCACTTCTTCAAACTCAATCTTTCTAAAACTGAGCTCATAATCTTTCCTCCAGCTTGTGCCCCTCCCCCTGACTTCTCCATCAAGATCAATAATACAACTATCAGTCCCTCCCCTCATGCCAAGGTACTAGGTGTAGTCCTAGACTTTGACCTGTCCTTTCAGCCCCAAATCCAATCACTGTCCAAATCGTGCAGACTTCACCTCCGAAAAATCTCCAAAATGCGTCCCTTCCCAACCACTGACACTACTAAGCAACTTATTCACTCCCTTGTTATCGCTGGCCTTGACTATTGTAATTCCCTCCTAATTGGCCTACCTCTCCGCAAGCTATCCCTTCTTCAGTCTATCACGAATGCTGCTGCCAGACTCATCCACCTTACCAACCGCTCAGTGTCCGCCACTCCTCTCTGCCAGTCCCTCTACTGGCTTCCCATTTCCCAAAGAATAAAATTCATAACCCTAACCAGAAAATACAAAGCCATTTACAATTCTGTCCCAAGCTACATCACCAATCTTATCTCCAAATATCACCCAAACCATCCTCTTTGCTCCTCCTAAGACCTTCTGCTCTCTAGCTCCCTTGTCTCCTCCTCCCATGCTTGTCTCCAGGACTTCTCCAGAGCCTCTCCCATCCTCTGGAATTCTCTACCCCAATCTGTCCGCCTGCCTCCTACTCTGAACACATTTAGGTGATCCCGGAAAACTCATCTCTTCAAGGAGGCCTATCCTGCCTCCAGCTAACAACAGAATCATCTACTCCCCTCATCCGTTCATCCCTCACAGTCCCTACCTTTTGTTTCGCCAGCCCCTCCCTCTTAGATTGTAAACTCGCAGGAGCAGGGCTCCTCTAACCCTCTTGTTTTGAATTGTATTGTTGCTGTATTGTCTCTTTATATTGTAAAGCGCTGCGCAAACTGTTGGCGTTATATAAATCCTGTATAATAATAATAATCTGGTGCACAAAGTCTGGTGCAGCTGTGCATGGTACTCAACCACCTTCTAACTGCAGTTAGTTTGACAAAAACACCTGTAAGCTGATTGCACTCTCCAGTTTTAGTAAATCAACTCCATAGTCTCTTCGTCCCTTACATTAACCCTTTCACTGACAAAGTATTTTTCACCTGTTTCACTTTTTTTTCTAGTGTATTGTTTTTACCAGTACATATGCAGCTTTTCTGACCATTATTTATTATTGTTATACAGGAATTATATAACGGTGGGTGCAGCGCTTTATAAAATAAAGGGAGGCAGTACAGTTAGGCCTCATTTACACTAGTGCCGAGGCCCATACAGCGTGCATGCTGGCAGCCTATGGAACTGAATAGTGATGCACATAGGTGTGTGCAGCCCATTGCATTAGGGGGTGCACCCCAAACCTCAAACACACATGCCTTTCTCTGCAGCCTCAGCTGCACTGGACAGTGAATGAATGGAAAGTGCTCTGTGCTGAACGGCTTCCTGTTCCTTCACAAACTGAATCATAACAAACAGTTTACTATGCTTCTGTTATGAATGAACACAGTGAGTGTGTTCATTTAGAAAAGGAAGGGGCTGGTAAATTACATATTTACTAGCCCCTTCCCCCACTCTCCATCCTGAAACATCTCCCGCAGCAGCCGGGGTAGGAGAGAGGTGGGCAGCCAGCAGCAGTGCAGGGTGGGGGGCAACACGGGGGAAGCCCGGACAGTAGGGGGAATCGGCACTGCATGTAGTGATTAGGGTGTGCTCAGGCACACCTGGCACACCCCTGGCGCAAGCCTATGGTGATGCAGCAGCTGCATAGACACAGCCGTACATCCATGCAAGCCTTAAACACACACTGTGTTGATTTACTAAAACTAGTGCAAAATCAGCTTCCAAGTTTTCTCGTCAGAGCTTAATTGAACAAGCTGAATTTAGAAGCTAATTGGCTCACTCCTATCTCCAGGCAGCTCCAGATGTGTAAATACCTCATTCACACTGTACTGGTCTCAGCGCCCATGTGAAGGAAGTCTTAGAAAACAATTTAATACAAGAGGATTAGGAAAGTCCTGTTTGTGAGAAGTTGCAATCTGAATTAACACTTTCACTGCCTGAGCATTTTGCATTTCTTGTCCAGTCTGTGTCGCCTGCTTCTTTTGCAGCAGTTAGGCCTTTGCATACACAGCTTTTTTGCTCCTTATCGTAACCTGTTCGCTACCAGGACATTTTGTGCTCTTGCCTCATATCCGTGTCACATTTTGCTTTTATTCTTATGCACTGGCTAAACCAGTGCATGCACAGTCTCTGTGGCCCTTACTTTAACACTTTTACTGCAGGGAATGCTGCATCCTTTGCTCCAACTTTTTCTCTTGCGTTACATGATTTTTTTTTTTTTTTACACTAGTTAAACCAGTGCATAGACAGCCTCCCTGTTTCTTATTTTAAAGTTTTTGCTTTAGCATTTTACATTTCTTGTGCTTATGCTGGCTGTGCTTATTTTCACAATTTTATTGTATAATGCTAAAAAGTCTATCTGAAAATCATGACAAAAATGCAAAAAGAAAGCCAAACTTCTGATTTACAACCAAATCATTAACAAAACTTGCAATAACACATAAAAAATCCCTTTACGCCTTATGCCCTTAAGTTCTAGGAGAATTCATACTAATTAACAGGTTACTCCCCTACAAAATGTATGAATTTGTGTTAAACCACAGTTAATATAAAACATAGTACATTTAATGAACAAATGCTTTCCAAACATGTTTTCATGCATCAAACCTATACATTTTCTGACAAAAGATAAGATGGACAACCGGAACAATAAAAACATCATGCTACTATACTCATAATTAGGGTTGCCACCTCATCCCTTTAAACCCGAACACATATGAATTACACACGTTCTGAGGCTAATTTAAAGCAGATGAGGCACCAAGTGAGTTTAATTACCACCTTAATCACAGAACCTGTGTAATTAGTATGTGTTCGGTTGTAAAGGGATGAGGTGGCAACCCTACTCATAATCCCTGCTAGTCTGTCATAGGGTTGCCACATCATCCCTTTAATCCAGGACACATATGAATTACACAGGTTCTGAGGCGGATTTAATGCAGATAAGGCACCAAGTGAGTTTAATTACCACCTTAATGAGCCACAGAACCTGTGTAATTAGTATGTGTCCTGGATTAAAGGGATGATGTGGCAACCCTAGTCTGTCACCATTTAACCAGTTCAGGACCGCGCTATAGCCGAAAGACTGCATGGGCGTGCCCGCGGGTCGGGCGGACTCGATGTCCACCCGAGACCCGCCGATCACCTGTAGCAGCCTCAGAATGGGGAACCGCCGATGTAAACACGGCGGTTCTCCGTTCTGTGAATGGGACATACCAGATCTACTGATCCCTGTCACTGGGATCAGTTAGATCTGTTATGTCCCGACCAGCCCAGCCCCCCCACAGTTAGAACACACCCAGGGAACATTGTTAACCCCTTCACTGCCCCCTGCAGGTTAACCCCTCACTGCCAATGACATTTATACAGTAATCAGTGGACATTTAAATTTCTGATCGCTGTATAAATGTCATTGGTCTCAAAAATGTGTCAAAAATGGCTGACATGTCCGCTGCAATATCACAGTACCGATAAAAATCGCAGATCACCGCCATTACTAGTAAAAAAAAAAAAATGTGTAAAAACGCCATAAATCAATTCCCATAGTTTGTAGACGCGATAACTTTTGTGCAAACCAATCAAAATACGCCGATTGCGATTTTTTTTTACCAAAAATATGTATTAGAAGATATATCGCCCAAAACTGATGAATAATTTTCTTTTTTATATTTTTTTTGGATATTTAATATAGCAAAAAAGTATAAAATATTGTTCTATTTTCAAAATCATCGCTCTTTGTTTATTTATAGCGCAAAAAATAAAAAACGCAGAGGTGATCAAATACCACTAAAAGAAAGCTCTATTTGTGGGAAAAAAATTATAAAAATTTTGTTTGGGTACAACGTCGCACGACCGCGCAATTGTCACTCAAAATGTGACAGCGCTGAAAGCCGAAAATTGGTCTGGGCAGGAGGGGGGTTTAAGTGCCCAGTAAGGAAGTGGTTAAACGCAATTGCGTAAAATGCCAAAATGTCCCTTTCTAATATCTCTTCCACCACAGATCTACCTTGCAAATACAATTAAATGTTAAATGGCAGATTATGTTAAATGCTTACAAAACATATATGCAGTGGTCAACCCCATCACCTGTCCTCTAAAAGAAAAAAATAGTGGGCTTTGTTTCTGGAAGAAAGTTCTGGTAGAACTCTAGGGTTTTAAATACTTTTAGGGTTACATTGGCTTTTATTTTATTTTGATGGGGCCCTTTTTTTTCTCTTTTCTCTTTTTCAAGTTTGGGTTGTTCAAAGTGCAGCATTCACTTATCACTGACCGTCTGTCCTTAGAGATGCCTTTTGTGTTCAGCACGTCACTGCTATGTTTATAAGAAATAACAAAAAGTGTCCACCAAAAACACCCCACATTATATCACTAACATTCACTGCAACACCCTACCTCAATAGTAAAAATTAAAGTCATATACCAGTTATTCCTGTTTTCGTTGTTGTCAAACTGTTCTGCTGTAAGGGCTCTTTGCGGTAAATTTTAAAGCAGCCTAAAAGCACATTAACGCACCTATAGCATTAATGAGCGTTTAGGATGTGTTGTTCAGGCATTCATGTTGCATTAGGCAACACTTTTCAAATGCCCTGTGTGTTGTTTTTTTTTGTACAACACTAACATGGTAAATAAATCTCTTTTGAAGCTTTGCAACCGCGCCGTAAATGCTAGAGGCGCATTTACAGTGTGTTTAAGGTGCCGTTGTGGTATGTTTCAATAGAAGTGAATGGAGGTGGTTGCAAAGCATCAACGCCTGCCAAACTCTGCAGGCAGTATTATTTTTGCCCTGTAGAAACATGAAGCTGCAGTGTGAACGCCTCCATCTGCTCCCTATTGTAACAATTTTGAGTGCCATTGATACTGTAAGCGTTCGGGAAGCATTAAAAACGCGACCCACCGCCTATTTTCAATGACTGTCTAAATGAGCCCTTAGACAATTTTTAATTTTTTTGCATCTAAGGGTTAATATTACGCTCTCATTTTTCGTAGAAAACCACATGCTTGTGCCATGTATCTCAACACCTGGGCCTATTACTGCTGGTGGAAAACTGTCCTCCCACTTCTAACAAAGTTCAAACAAATTCTATATGTTGATTAATGCAAGTCTAAGACCCCTTACACACTATGCAACTTTTGTTGTCAGATTTCCTTCAGATTTACCAAAACCATGTAGTTCAATGGCCTGCCTGATTGCATACAAGTTATAACTCCTAAGGTTTGACCTCTTATTATATGGTTGTGATAAATCTGAAGGAAAAAATCTACAGAAAATTGGATAGTGTGTATCCAGCTTAAGGCTGTATGCACACAGGACATTCCGAAATGTCTTTCTGGACGTTGGACTGCTGGCAGGAAAATGCTGCTGTAGAAATGGTCGTTTATCAGCGTTTTTTAGCATCAGCATTTTTGTCAATTTACACCAAGAACACTTTCAGCTCTGCAATGTTAAAAACTGTCGCTGATAAACATACACTTTTGAGTGTTTTTGAGCATTTTTTGTCGTTTTTCAGCGTTAGGCGGTTTTTTTCTGGTCAGAAAAACTGCTCTTGAACGCGATTTTAGGGCCTTCAGACAACAGCCCATAAACTCCCCTGCTGATAAATTTCAAAAAACGTCCATGTGTGCATAGACACATAGGGCAACATAGAGGGGAGTTTAAGGGCTGTTAAAAAAAAAATGCCCAAACGCCCAAAAACATGAGTTTATCAGTTTCAGTGTGCATGTGACCTAATACTACCTGACAATATAGGTATAGTTTTTCTTAAAAAGTTGACTTGTACGTGCCACTGCTGAAACTACTTGGAAAATGCCAATCGATAGGATTCATATAATAGTGGATTGGAGTGCTGCTGCTGTCTTCATGAAAAGCTTATTGTAAAAGAAAAAGAATATGATTTCCATAGGCAAATATGCACTGCTAAAGTGTGCTGTCACTAGAAATTGTGGTATTCCATAACACCACATAGCTTTATTGCATCCTTCAAACCTGTAATTTGAAGTATTTGCATATAATCTATGTCACCCTTGAAAAGGAATCTCTCTGTGCTGTACTTTTATGTTTTTTGGCTTTGGCACAGGTCCCCTATGATATTGCCCATCTTACCGTGCATTTTAATTTTTTTTTACAATAGCTTGCCTAAAAGCCTTACAAACTGACAATCAAGATTCACCCTTAAAAACGAATTTGATGAACATTTTTCAGGATTTTCCGAACTGCGGGCAAATCTCACTTTACAAAATTCTCTCATTGCTATTGTTTGCAAGTTCTTTTCAGTTGCAGATTTCAGGAATTTACATGGTTAGTTCGACATGCAATACAATACAACCCAAACCTTCATTATTTCTGAAAATAATCCCACCATCCCACTATTGCCTCGTGACTGAAGCTCATGGTATATCACACTATAGTGAGTCTGGTACAATAGTTTTGGCAGTACTCAGAATTTTTGAGTTTCCTACTCTTAAGAAAATATTTGGTTTTAAAATATACAATTTTTAACTGTGAGAAGCTTCTTTCTCTTCTTCTATTATGTGCTTTCAAGATACTGATAATGTGAAAGAAACCATTTGAGATGCTTTACTGTCCTGCTAAGCTGAGTGTCACTATCTCCTTGCCCATGCAAGGCAAAGTGACAGTGTATTCGCAAATTCCCCACCTGAACCTTTACTTTTACCTTTCCAACCATCTATCACCACCCTTTCCTTCTCTGGAGCTGGCACTAAACTGTCTGGTATCAGCAACCATGGATGACTTTACTCCCACAGTTATCTGATGAGGAAGGAGTGGCGGGCGCAAGTAAAGGTCAATTTAAGGGGGTCCCACTTATGCTCATCTTATCAGTGCTCCCCTAACCTTTGCAATGTGTCCTGGGCAAGGTAAGAATGGTTTTGTAAGGCCTTGAAGGAAACAATCTTGAACCAGTTTTGATTAAACTGCATAAAGCTGTCATACAACTTTGGTGAGCTCCTGTTCAAGCAGCGGATTGATTTGACATATGGTGGTGAACTTAATTTATGTAAGAAGATTTATTTTTATGTGCTTATAGAACACTGAATTGCATAAACTTAAACAAAACATTATATATACATATAAATACAAAGGGGTACATTCTTTGCTTCAGGGTAATCAACCTTCAAATGAAGTACACATCTTAAAAGCTGAGATTATTTCAAACATTAGAATAAACTTAATTACAAACAGCAAAGTAATTGAACTTTTGGTGTTTTTGTTACTGCCATTTCTGCACGGCTTCTTTTAAGTTTAAAGACAGGGAGCTTTTGACACCAATAGTGGTCAAGATGGCCCAAGAGTTTTAACAAAGGCTATTATGGCTTTGAAAGGTTTAATTTATTTTCCTTGGTTGTAATGTGAATGCTTTGCTAGAGAAACAAAAAGATCTGACTTTTCTATAACTTTCATCTGCTATGTGCTTGTCTCAAGGCTATTAAAAACAGGTGCTGCCCTTTTTAGGAGGCCAGCAATGAGGGTTTGATATGAATAAGTTTTAGATTAAACTTTGGGGTTCAGATTATAGGATATTTTAAAGGTTAGAATAAAGCTGAAGACAAGCCCAACTCTAACTATTCTTAAAAAAATTGACTCCTCCCTATTTTTACCTATCATGTATTCTTTGTGTAAAAAAGATCTGTGTACTTACCTATTTTTAATCCATTCCAGTCCGGTCACGTGATCTGGTAGCTCCGACTGCCCTGTGTCATTGAGTGGCTGCTGCATGGGAGAGAGAAAACCAACATCGGCTGGGCCATGAGATGGACATCACAGCTTCCAGAATTCATAACCATTGTTGAGCACTCCCTTACAAAGAGAAGCCAGAATGTTGGAATCATGTGACCCAATGCAGACCAGATTGGATTAAAAAAAGTGTAAGTATACTCTTTTATACACGGTATGCAGGATTGGAGGAGGGGGGAAAGAATGTTTTTTAAGAATAGTCAGGCTTTACTACCACTTACTACCAGAAGAATAAAAGGAGAAATGCATTTTCATCAAATGTAAAGTTAAAGTTAATCCTCCACCCTTCTCAATCTTCCAATACTGTCCTGTACCTTGCAAAGGCCAAGTTGACAGGAGAGCTTCCCATACACTTTCCCTGTCCTGTAACCCCTAGATTCCTTGACAGTGTTACCAGGTTTAGGAGTGGCATGGGCACCTATGGCCAGTATGAATAGTGTTGGGATGCTGGAGAGGTTTGGACTGGATCTGTCCAAAATGCTGCTTTGATTACTGTGCACAGGAACAAACAGAAAGTAGAAGTATAGTCAGGATAGGAAGGAAACAGCAACAGCCAGGCAATTAAGCTCAGAGAGCAGAAGTGAAGTGAAAGTCCCTGGCAAGGTTGAGATCAGATGGGCAACAAATGTACGATACATAGTGTAATATATAGTGAAATGAAACGGCCTGGTGTTAAGCCTATAGCATATGATACTAAATAGTATGCCTAAATTACTACACATAAGGTGGCTGATCAGAGTAAGAATGTGTAATGCACAGGAAAGACGATATGACTTGGGACCAGGTGTAGAAATAATAATAATGGTGAATGTAGCGCTGCCCCCTTGAGGGTGGCTGAAAGAATCAATTCCCCCTTGGATCTCCTCAGTCAGAGGGTCCTCCACCACCCCTGACACTCTGGGTTCATTCATTTTACAAGCTTTTATAACCAATAACTCTATTTTAGTGAGGGAGACCATAACACAAGTAGAATTAGGAAGGTATACTTTTAACTCTTATTTCTGAGAAATAATAACAATGAATAGTAAATAATATAATTCTTTACATAAGTAGTCAATTTGATGATTCTGGCAAACAAAAGCAGCAAGTCATTCGTACACTTTCACTACTCCCTGTATTCTCCCACAGTATCAAAAATTGAGAACAATGCAATTCCTCCAACTGAGTTTAAACAATACCTAATGGGTCTTTGTAAAAGAGGTAGTTTGAATATGTCTACTGAAATTTAACAAATGAAATATTACAGTAAATCCCTATATCAAACTGATGACCCCAAGATAAATTGGTACCACTCAATGGATTCTGTATCAACTTCTTAACAGTATTCTACAATACACAATTACACTATATAAATTAAGCAATATAACTAAAGTTAAGCAAACTCACTAAATAACCTTGGCCTATATATTTTTCCTCCTATTCTATGAAAAAGAGTTCTTAGAAGGTAAACCAACACCAAGCAATAGGCCTGCGTATATGGGTGAGGAAAAGATGGATAGATGCAGTTGCAGTTCTCCTGTCTTGTAATGTCCAAGCAATCTTTGGCCGGCTATAAGAATTATAGTAACTGTAGTAATTGTAGTATAGTAAGGTACAGTAACACAGGTATTAAGCAGCCAGTCACACAGGTATTATGCAGCCAGAAATACAGGTATTAAGCAGCCAGTGACACAGGTATTATGCAGCCAGTGACACAGGTATTATGCAGCCAGTAACACAGGTATTATGCAGCCAGTAACACAGGTATTATGCAGTCAGTAACACAGGTATTATGCAGCCAGTAACACAGGTATTATGCAGTCAGTGACACAGGTATTATGCAACCGGTAACACAGGTATTATGCAGTCAGTAACACAGGTATTATGCAATCAGTAACACAGGTATTATGCAGCGAGTAACACAGGTATTATGCTGTCAGTAACACAGGTATTATGCAGTCAGTAACACAGGTATTATGCAGTCAGTAACACAGGTATTATGCAACGAGTAACACAGGTATTATGCGGCTAGTAACACAGGTATTATGCAGTCAGTAACACAGGTATTATACAACCAGTAACACAGGTATTATGCAGCTAGTAACACAGGTATTATACAACCAGTAACACAGGTATTATGCAGCTAGTAACACAGGTATTATGCAGTCAGTAACACAGGTATTATGCAGTCAGTAACACAGGTATTACGCGGCTAGTAACACAGGTATTATGCAGTCAGTAACACAGGTATTATACAACCAGTAACACAGGTATTATGCAGCTAGTAACACAGGTATTATGCAGTCAGTAACACAGGTATTATGCAGCTAGTAACACAGGTATTATGCAGTCAGTAAGACAGGTATTATGCAGCCAGTCACACAGGTATTATGCAGCCAGTAACACAAGTATTATGCAGTCAGTAACACAGGTATTATGCAGTCAGTAACACAGGTATTATGCAGCCAGTAACACAGGTATTATGCAGTCAGTAACACAGGTATTATGCAGTCAGTAACACAGGTATTATGCAGCCAGTAACACAGGTATTATGCAGTCAGTAACACAGGTATTATGCAGCCAGTAACAGGTATTATGCA
>BLSH010000829.1:533575-547688 GCA_018402905.1 Glandirana rugosa | reverse complement strand
CATTTATTTGTAGGGCACTTGCCCTAATTTGAAGATGATTTTAGGACAGTTATATGGTTTCTACCGTTAATTAATACTTTTCAGACACAGTTTGAAGATGATCCACATTCACCTCCATTTTTGCTTTTTTTATGTTTTTATTTTTTTAAAAATATTTACAGTTATTTCCCTGTCCCCATTTTTTTGTAGGGCACTTGCCCTACCCTTACCCCCATTTTACTTCCTTTTGCAGCCCTCTGGGGCTTTCCAGGACTTTCCTACAGCCATTTTTGTGCCTAAAAGTTCGGGTCCCCATTGATTTCAATGGGGTTCGTTGTCCGTGCGATCGTTCGGGTTCCGTCCGGACCCGGACCCGGACTTTGTCCCGAAGTTCGGACGGACCAGCAGAACCCGAACTTCCAGGTGTTCGCTCAACTCTATTTGGGAGAAGAAAAAAGGAAACTGAAAGGGCCAAACTATCAATTGCAAATAATATATTTGCTATGTACAAAAATTATCAGTTGATTAGCCACCCCACCCATTCAGAGAATGCCTTGTATTAATTGAAAGAAAAATACAAGGTGTTCTATAAATAAAAGTCCCATGCTAGCAACATATTGTGGTTACTTTGCAGAAGGGGTTCTGCTCAGTGCTGCACCGGGAAGACTGCTACTATCACTGTAGTCAGGAAGACTGCTATTATCACAGCAGTAGTGGGCACTACCACAATGATTTGCTGCTTCCACAGTGATCGTTAAAGTATAGATATGCATACTCACATTGGCCCAAACTGGACCAATGTAACTATGCAATAAAATCCATACATAAACAGAGTCGCTTTAAATAAATGCAGTGTGGTGTAGCATACATGCCCCTGCAGCATACAGGGGCAGTCAAAATGACAAGGGGCTGCAAAGCTGTACAGATGAACCAATATGGATACATGGAATGTGGGTTAACCTCTTAAACCCCACATCCTCCCCAAACAGCCACCTATTCATGGCAGGCATTGACAAGTTGCAGTCTTATAAACTTACAGGGCGCTACTGTGACAAATGCGGGTATCAGATCACTGCCCTCCTCACTCACCGGTAACAGAGGACCAATTGAGCTCACACCACGCTTGTCACTAACATAACAATACCACTCTCAGCACAAAGATTTCCCAGCTTGCGGGACCACCGTCTAAGTGCCAACCGCCTGAGAACGATTGTTACAGGGCTAATTTAAACAATTAACCCTTTCAGTGCCACCACTAACCTTTGATCCGGAGTGTTAGGTCTCTAACAATTAGCAATACCAATTATGATTTTAGAATAACCACCCGTAACACATGCTTTCACCACAGAGAGGAATATTCAGATGAGTTATCTTAAACAGTAGCGCTCTTCAAAGGAACAGATTAGTTATAGCTTGCATTAAGAGCTTTAGAGACAAGATTAACACTTTTCAGAATAAGGTTTAATAATGAGAAGGTCAAGTTTGGTGCAGTAAAATGTTTACAGAAAAATTATGTTACAAAGCAATAAGAGACATAATACACAGCAGCAAAGAGATAAGGCAGAATAGAAGGGGAGAAAGGTTACTTGCATTTAAAATGTCTGTGATCAATCAGAGATTCGATGTTGAGTCCATGGGTTCTCGGATGTTCGTTCTTTGATGGTAAGGTGAGAACTAGGAGCTGTCCTTCGCATTCCCTTTTTCTTTGTGGGTAAAGGGGTGGGGCCATATACCCCTGACCACTCACATGGGTAAGGGGGGCCCGTGGGCTGGCCAGGGCGGAGCGTGGAATAACAATCTTCCCTAATATGCAATTTGTATTGCAAATTCATCATTAGGGAATTTGAGTTCAGAAGCCACAGTGCATCAAGACAAGCCTAAACATGACAGACTTGTCGCTTTCTGTGACTCTGGGAAGAGGATAAACTATCAGTGGTTTCCCTTATAAAAGTGAATTCACCGATGTTTGGGTTTGTTTTAATCGGTATGCCTTCGCGCATACAGCTATACGCTTTTTATTAATATGTCACGTTCCTATCTGGAGTTATGAACTGTGAGTATATTTTCTACCTTTTCATGTTGATTTAGGGTTACTGGAAGGTCGCAGCTGTCTGAAGAGAATTACAGCTCTCTCCCTTATCTGACACCTCCTGTACTTTCCTTTAAGGGATCTGATTTATTGGTTTACGATCGGGCCTGCAAAACATTCCCCCGGACTCCTTGGCATCTGTTCAAGGGACCCAGAAATTCCTAAGTTGTTGGGAGGGGGAATGAGGAGTGAGGAGTTTTGTCCTAAGCTAAAACTGTCATGACTGACCCTCACAAAATGGTTGCGAGATTTGTGTGTCCCTGCCCGTGATATCATCACAGCTACCTCTATAGGTTAGTTCAACTGCAACCTGTCCATGAGTGCCAGTTATAGGGGGCTGAGTCAAAGAGATTGGTTTATATTCTTAAACAAGTGAACAGGCAGCTTAAGAGCAGAGAACGTCACTAAGGACCTCCCCCCAATTTTCCTGCATGCCCCCCATGTGCCCCCCCAAGTATAACAAGTTGTTGTATGGTGATCATGGGCGGAGGACATGAGAAAGTCGACACTGAAAGTCACCTAAGGAGAAACAATGTGCGTATACTAGGTATGCCGGAGTGAACGGAAGGCAGCAAACCAGCAGAATTTGCAGAACATTTCTTGACCACTGTTGATTTAGGGTTACTGGAAGGTCGCAGCTGTCTGAAGAGAATTATAGCTCTCTCCCTTATCTGACACCTCCTGTACTGTCCTTTAAGGGATCTGATTTATTGGTTTACGATTGGGCCTGCAAAACATTCCCCCAGACTGCTTGGCATCTGTTCAAGGGACCCAGAAATTCCTAAGTTGTTGGGAGGGTGAATGAGGAGTGAGAATGAGGAGTAAGGAGTTTTGTCCTAAGCTAAAACTGTCATGGCTGACCCTCACAAAATGGTTGCGAGATTTGTGTGTCCCTGCCCGTGATATCATCACAGCTACCTCTATAGGTTAGTTCAACTGCAACCTGTCCATGAGTGCCAGTTATAGGGGGCTGAGTCAGAGAGATTGGTTTATATTCTCAAACAAGTGAACAGGCAGCTTAAGAGCAGGGTCGTCACTAAGGACCTCCCCCCAATTTTACTGCATGCCCCCCATGTGCCCCCCCAAGTATAACAAGTTGTTGTATGGTGACCATGGGCGGAGGACATGAGAGGAGCTAGACGCTAGGAGTCGGAGCTCTGTCAATCTGAGCATGTGATTGGAGAGCCCCTCCTTCCGCCCTTCCCGACCCGGCATGGACGTGGTGTATGCTGCGTGAGCGTGTGGACTGCAGGACGCTTGTTGGGGCACCCCAGACCGGAGAGACGACAGCAAGTGCTGCAGCTGACAGGCGGATGCTGGGCTCCAGCATACAGCACACTGCAACCAGCCCTAGGATTATTACATGACAAGCCGGTCGTTTCCTATCTGTAGATAGGCTCAGCATCAAGGTCAGCAGCAGCGGGATGGGTGGAGGAGCGGTGTGATGCCACTATTGCAAACCATTTTAGTAAACCATTCGTATTCACAGTCCTATTTTGACAGCCAGTGTGATCTGTGTATCCGGCACCAGGAGTACTGCATGGCGCCAGGTAAGCCACGAACTAATAAAACTGCACCAAACACAAGTACCCCTTGTCCATCTCCTACAGGGGTTGAAACAGTCAAAAAAATCACCTGGTGAGAGTATAGCGGCCAGTACAGAGACAACAGGTGGGAGTAAAATACAAACTGCGCCTACTAACACAGACATCTTACAGGCCATTGCAACTTGCAAAGATACACTTATGGCTAAAATAGACAGTCTGGCAGCAGATATTGGAGTAATAAGACATGATATGGACAAATTCAGGGAGAGAGTGGTGGAGGTGGAAAAACGTGTCTCCGCAGTAGAGGATACGGTGAAAATGGATAATAAAGAAATTCATACGCTGCAGATTCAAGTTCGGGCCCTACAGGGGAAAATGATAGACACTGAAAGTTGCCTAAGGAGAAACAATGTGCATATACTAGGTCTGCCGGAGCGCACGGAAGGCAGCAAACCAGCAGAATTTGCAGAACATTTCTTGACCACTGTACTAGGAAATTACCTACGTTTGTGATAGAACGTGCCCATAGAATTCCCCTGTCTCTTCCATGGCCAGGAGCTTTCCCTCGCCCCTTTTTGTTACCTTTACTGAATTATTGTTACAGGGACCGTATATTGATGGCTGCCAGGGTAAAAAAGGATGTGCAATATGAGAATTCTAAATTGTTGTTTTTTCCTGACTATCCGCCTGAGATACAACAACAAAGAAGAACCTTTACGGACATTCGCAAAAGACTGAGAGACAAAGCAGTAAAATTTAGTCTCCTATTTCCTAGTAAATTACGTGTGATAGATGGTGATCGCACAAGATTCTTTGAAACTCCAAAAGCAGCAACAGAGTGGTTGGAAGCCCATTAGGGGATGGGGAGGGAGGGAAAGATGGGGAGGGGGACACAAGTTTTAATGCATAGTAACACTGAGTTGATATGAGTTTACATGGAATATATAATAGTATGTTCACCAGTACCATTTAGCACATAATTTGCACTATAAATTGTAGTATGGGTATGGACCCTCCCCTTCCCCCTTTTTTTTTTTTGTATCACCTGTTGCACATCTATTTTTTGGGAGGAGGATTGTGGAAAGGGAGGGAGGGAAAACAAATTTTTCATTTTCTCTTTTCTCTCTCCTCTTTCTTCCTTCTTTTTATAACATAAATAAGGCACAAATATAATACATGGATGGTGTAAATATGTTACGAGGGGGAAGGGAGGATGAGGGGAACATGTATAGTGTTCTTTTCTCCTCCTTCTCCCTTATTTTTTTCCATCTGCACAGATTTTTTCAGCTCTAGTCACAAGGTTTTAGGAGCTCCGGTATATAAGAATATAAGAGAACACCTCTCGATTTTTTTTTCTCTCGGTTTCTCCCTTTTTTTGGGAGACACATCAGTCTTGGTAATAACCATGGCTGTTTTTTTGGAGTAAGTTGGGGCTAAAGCCTCCCTTTTTTTGCCTACCCAAAGAGTCTAATATGTGTGAATGGTGGGGGAGGAGGAAGAGGGTAGGCATGTTTTTTTTAGTTTGTTGCTGTTGTGGGGAGGGTGGGGTTGGGAATGGTATAGGTCGGGACAGGGGAAATGATGTAAAACTTGCTTGCCTATTGTTATTTAGTAAATGGGTCTGGGGGGCCAGATCGCCTCAAAAGTTCCATACAAACATTGACCTATCATTATGGCAATGGGTGTAAGGAACTCCTTCTCGGTTGTATTGTGGAATGTCTGGGGACTAAATTCAAAGGTTAAACGTGCGTTAATGTTTAAATATTTAAAAGCATATAATTCGCACATGATCTTGTTACAGGAAACGCATCTGATGGGAAATAGACTGCTGGCATTAAAAAAACATGGATCCAGAAGGCCTACCATGCCACATATTCATCTTATGCTAGGGGTGTAACAATTTTAATCAATAAATCTTTGCCATGTAGTGTTGGGAAAACATATTGATCCACAAGGAAAATGTTATTATTAGGTTTACGCTTTGGCATCAAAAATATATTGTGGCAGCAGTCTATGTCCCTCCCCCCTTCTCTGTAGGGGTATTAGATGTGATTATGGAAAAGGTCATCTTACATTTGCCAGCAAAACTGCTTGTGATGGGTGACTTTAACTCTATCCTGTCTCCAGACTTGGACAGACCTATGCCACCCAGGCACTACTCAAGAACTATATAACTGGGCACAGGCAATGGGGGTGACAGAAATCTGGGAGGTGGAAGTACCCGGAAGGGAGGGCGTATTCCTGTTTTTCTGCGACATATAAAACTTCTTCTGGAATAGATTTGGCCTTTGCCAACCCAGCAATGCTTGCAGATGTTGAGGAGGTTTTATATTTGCCAAGTGGTCTGTCGGACCACAGTCCCTTAAAAGTTACAGTATATACCCCAGCTTGTAGAAACCCATCATTGCGGTGATTTGGCTCACATTGGATTACACATTTAGATATAAAAAAAAAATGATGACACCTATAATAGCTGAATACCGGGAAAAGAATGAGGGAACATCCTCCTTGGATATAGTGTGGGATGCCTTTAAAGCCTATATGCGAGGACAATATATTTCAACTAGCTGCATTTAGAAAGAATCAAATATTTGATACTTAACATCTGCAGGATAGAGTAGAACAGCAAATGGAGATATATGAGGCTGACCCCAGTATCAGTAATTTTGAACTACTAATGGCAGTACAACGTAATCTAAATCTTCATATTAAAAAGATAGTCAGTTTGGATCAACAAAAAAAATAAAATATGTATTTTCGAACAAGGGGATAAAAACGGGACATTTTTGGCTATACTGGCAAACCAGGATTACTTATATACTCTATAGCAGAAGTTATGACCCCTAATGGAGAGCAGGTCTCTTCCCCAGATGCTATTTTAGCTGCCTTTAGGCAATACTATGGCTCCCCTTATGCTCCTTCTCTCCCCGCTGACTTCGGTCCAGGGAACCTATCAGTCCTTTTGGACCGGGTGGCCCTGGGATGGTTGTCGGACTGGGAGAGGGGGGCATTCGTTTGTCCAATAACAGCAGAGGAGGTTTTAAAGGTAATCAGATCTTTCCCAAATGTAAAAGCCCCAGGCCTGATGGGCTTCCTATTGAACCATATAAAGTATATGGAGATGTCTTGGCTCCAAAATTAGCAGTACTGTATACTGAATGTCTAAAAAAAGGGGTACTTCCAGATTCCATGAGATCTGCCCATATAACCCTGATCCACAAAGAAACTAAAGATCCGCAGCTATGCTCTTCATATAGGCCCATAGCACCATTAAACAGTGATATTAAAATATTAACGAAGCTGTTTACTATTTGAATGCAACCATTACTTTCATCCATTATAGATTCCGATCAGACGGGTTTTCTGCCTCATAGAACGACAGATATTAATTTACGTATATACAAATATACACACTCAACATATAAATGTTGGATCCAGAACAGTGGCCTCCCTAGATATAGAGAAGGCCTTCGATACGGTCGAATGGCCTTTTCAATGGGAGGTCCTTAGGAGAATGGGATTTCCAATATTTTCATTTCTTGGATACAGACAATCTATAAAAATCCCATATCAGCAGTTAAACTAGGAGGAAGATTGTCTGATTATTTTCGACTCTATAGGGGCACCCGTCAGGGCTGCCCTCTTTCTCCGACCCTCTTGCCATCGCTATGGAACCAATGGCGGAGGCATTGAGAGTTGCACCAGATATCCGGGGGCTTCGGAGTAGAGGGTGGCCCTGTATGCGGATGATATTCTGCTATTTTTAAATGATGGAGGGCCTTCCTTACAGGGAGCATTGAATCTGATGGAGGAATATACGGTGGTTACAGGGCTTAGGGTGAATTGGACAAAATCTTTATTATTTGCTATAGATTCGGGGGCACAGAGTACAGCTAGATTAGATACACCATTACAATGGGTTACAGAGTTTAAATATCTGGGAATAGTGGTCTCAAGACAGGCCTGAGTTTTTTTCGTTGAATATAGCCCTAGTGGTGCAAGAAACTAAAGTAAGACTAAAAGCTTGGGAAACGTTACCCCTATCATTATTGGGATGTATACATTTAATAAAGATGAAAATTCTTCCAAAATTTATATACATGTTTAGGAACTCCCCACAGTGGCTGACAAAGCCCTTCTTCTTACAGTTGAACAGTATGTTCTCTTCCTTCCTATGGAAAAATCAGACGCCCAGTTATCGACATTAATGCGCCCGGAGTCTCAGGGCGGATTAGCTCTCCCAGATTGTCAAAAATATTACCTTGCAGCCCAACTAGTAACGGCAATAGGATGGTTAAATCCTGATAGGTACAATCCCTCCATAGCATTAGAAGCCTCAGTAGTACAATCAACAAAGGCTTTACAACTACTCCTATACCGAGGCCAAAAAGCACCGTATAGGTTGACTCCTTCTATGGCGACAACTATCAGGGCATGGAGGATGGGATTGGCTTATGAAAAACCTTCTGAGCCATCCCTATCTCCCAATACTCCTCTTTGGGGGAATCCTCAGCTAGCTCATGTGGGTTCTATTCCAGATCCAGAAATTTGGATAAATTATGGAATAAAAACTATAAGCCAAGTGATACATCAAAGAGACATGATACCATATATACAATTTAACCTAGAATGTAATACCCCAGAAATGTTCTTTTTTTTAGATATATGCAACTTTTGCGCTGCAAAGTCAGTTTCCAGGGGGTTATCCACAAATGCTGGAATCCGCCCTGGAGCAGGTGGTAAGAGCGGAGGGAGGGAAGAAAGCCATATCAAGAATATATGCCCATTTCATGGAAATATTCTTGCCGGATATGAGGCGACTTCAGACACGGTGGGCTCTGGATATTCCATATTTGGATGAAGAGGATTGGCAGGATATATGGAGGGTGCCGTTTCAAGCATTGGTTTCCCTACGGTATAAATGAATACAGTTTAAAATAATTCATCAGGCATATTATACACCCTATAGAATGCATAAGATGAATATAGCACATTCCCAGAAATGTTAGAGATGTGGGCACATCCCAGGGGACTTTTCCCATATATTCTGGTCATGTCCAGCAATCAGTAGCTTTTGGTCTGAGGTACTCGATGTGGTAGCTCAGTTCATGGCAGTTACTTTAGAGAAGAATATGGAAATATGTCTATTGTGGCTGATAGGAAAAGAGGTTACTACAGTAGCAAAAAAAAAAAAAACCAAAAAAAAAAAAACCCACAGGTCAGCCTATTATTGTTCTATGCAAGAAAAGCAATTTCACTTAATTGGAAAAAGTAGCACCCCCTTCACTAACCTTTTGGAAGAAGTTGGTTAATAATAATCTACCTCTGTATAAAGAAACGTATCTTAATAGGGGTTGTATAAGAAAATTTGAGAAAATATGGTCTAGTTGGATAGAGGATTCCACAACAGCAATGGAGTAGGTTAGAATAAGTGTGGAAAAGGAGGGGCGAGTTAAAAAAAATTAAGAATATATATGAGGAGGAATTTTCTGAGGTGATCGTGGATACAATATGAATAATTTAGTGGGCAAGCAAGAACAGCATGGGAATAGGAATGGGTGGGAGGTAGAAGGATGCCTTTATTGGTGTAGAATCTTTTTTTATTTTTTTTTTATTTTTCTCTATGTATGTGAATTGATATACAATAAAGGCTCCTGTGAGAGCTGTATGGAAGATATATGTTGTATTGTATATGTTGATGGAAATTAATAAAATTTATTAAAAAAAACCCAAAAAACCCCCCAAAAAAAACAAGTTGTTGTATAATGGCGCTGCGGCTGATGCCCATTGTCAGGGATATTTCATATATATGCGTTTGATGCCCATTGTCAGGAATATTTCAGGTTTATGCATTTAATGCCCATTGTCAGGAATATTTGAGGTTTATGCATTAGATGCCCACCATTGTCAGGAATATTTCATGTTTATACTTTTGATGCCCATTGACTGGAATATTTCATGTTTATGCTTTTGATGCCCACTATCAGGAATATTTCATATTTTTGCATTTGATGCCCATTGTCAGGAATATTTCATGTTTATGCATTTGATGCCCATTGTCAGGAATATTTCATGTTTATGCATTTGATGCCCATTGTCAGGAATATTTCATGTTTATGCGTTTGATGCCCATTGTCAGGGGATATATACAGTATATATATGATAAAAAAACAAAAAGAAAAGGTTAATTGCACCCTATTGCAAATCCCTATGCACATTAAAATAGCTGAAGGTTTTCTAGTTTCTAATACTAACTCACCTAAGAGGTTTTGACATGGCAGGTGAGCTTACACTTTAATAGCCACTGGAGCGATGCTAAAACATCCATTTCTCATGGAAGTATAGCTAAATCAGCTCTTCTTACAGGACAAGCTAGCTTATTATAGTTGGCCCTTCATAATACAAATTGTTTGTCTATGGATCATTGTGAAGAGACTCTCCAGCTTCCTTCTCGGAAGTACGTCTTTTTTGCATTTTAATAACAGTCCGAAGTCAGACGGAAATGTTGACGCTCAAGTGTATTTTATATTGCACAAATAAAACAAAGGTGAATTTTTAACAAGACCTCTAGAGTGCATTCTATTCTATTCTTGAAATATATATGAAATATATATATTTATATATAATTGGGTTTTATGGATGCCCCCCCCCACTTTTGTCCGCCCCCCCCATGTGCCCCCCTTTGCTTAAGAGCAGTCCAGATTGCTTGTCCCATTACTTCAGAGGCAGCAAAACATGTCAGATCCTTGTAAGCAATCAGTGTTGGAGAATGTTAGCATGGGTTCGGTTTGCAGGGCATTCACCTAACCCATCATAAAGTGTGAATATTGCACACCTAAATCCAAACCTCACTGAAGTCTATGGGGGGGGGGGGTGCAAATCTTGAATTTTGGCCATTTTCAAGTCCAATGGGCAAGGTATTGTCAAACAAAAGGCTTGGGGAGCTGATCACTGGTATGGGGGACATATACCAAGGCAAGATAAAAGTAGAAAATAGACCATACAGTGGGGAGAGAGTACTACTTTTTATGCGATTTTGAGGGTGACATGGCAAAAACAAAAAACCTTTAAATTAAATTCTTGGGAAATGTAAACTGTATGTATGATTACAGAACAGCATGATTCTTACAAACAGCATCAGCTACACCCCATTCTGGCATTTATAATAGATTATTTTACAGTTATGGCTTGACTTAAATACAGCAGCAGCACCCCAAACAGGTTAATTACAAAAAAGGCTTTTCTATGAAGAGCTGGCTTTGAAAACTGGTTATTTAAACAACTGTCATAGGCCTGAATTGAATGGTGGGAGTAGCAGCTACAACAAATCTAAAAGCGACAGGAAGGCGTTGCCATAAAAAAAAGCTAAAACCCTCATACCAATTAACCGCTGGTAAAACAATTGAATAGGATAGTTGGCAAGTTTCTTTTTAAGCAGTACCACACTGCATGGTCTTAAAAGTGTATTAAAATTTCAAATTAGAGTGCGCAAAAACACTTCAAAACCTCAACCCCTCATTCCCCTGAACCCTTTACCGTATCAGCCATTTATTCCCAGAGTATTGCAATATGGACTTCAGGTAGGTTTTTGGTAAAAAAAGAAAAGAAACAAACACACAAAGGACTTCAGGCTTCTTCCCCTTACGACGCCTGTGCAGGAGAAATGAGTTGGGCGGGGCAAGATATGTGATGGCATTACACCCGCTGAGGTCCAGCAGTGCTGGACTAGGATTTCATGCTGCTTTTGCACTTACCCCTGTACAGGGGCGTGACTACAGAAGTGTGCCTCCCTTGTACACCTGAATAGGAGGAATGGTGGGGGTAGCATTTAGAGCAGTGGTTATCAACTCCGGTCCTTGGGACCCACCAACAGGCCAGATTTTAAGTATTGCCTTGGGGAGATGCAGACTAGAATACTGCAATCACTGAGCAGCAAATGATATCACCTGTGATGCATTTCAGTTATCCTGCAAACCTGGCCTGTTAGTGGGTCCCGAGGACCGGAGTTGAGAACCACTGATTTAGAGGAACCAATCTCTTCCATTTTCCTCCTAATGGAGGAGATTGGTTCCTCTATATGCTGCCCCAGCCGTAGCTCCTATCCAGTTTAGTTGTCTTCTGCTGTTCCCAGGGTCCCTGTGTGCTTCCCTGGTCCCCCCCACAGAGCTGCTGTCTTCCCCCTCTTCTCTACTGCCAGCTGCTGTAGAAGATGTGTCAAGATGGAGAGATGGGAATGGGTCGGTAAATTTGTCATTTACTGGCCCCTTCTTTTTCTGAATGGACAGAGTGATTGGTACCAATTGGTTCACTCATAACTGAAGCATAGTAAACAGTTTTTACTATACTTCTGTTTCTGAATGAATGGGAGGCTCGGTACACAACTATTCGTTTATTCCGTGGGACCGTAATAAAGGGAGCCATGATGGGAATAGAGGGCCCCAGGATCGGTGGGAAGAGGGAAGGGCCCTGGCCAGGGGTCAGGAGAGCCCTTCATAATTTCTTGCACTGGGGTCCTGAAGGTTTTAGTTACGCCTCTGCCCCTATATGTTTATTTTTAATAAAATAGATACTGCACTATGGGATGTGTCTTTCTTTTCCTTATGTCTCTCTTTGAACTAGATTTCAAAGATGCTCATAGCCAGTGATGTGGCTGAGTTGCCATTGTGCGGTTTGAACGCTTATTGATCTCTGTGTGGGATCTTAATATTCGGGAAGGAGTGTTTCACACTGTTTGGTGGTGATTTGGAGCACGTTGAGGCTTGCTGTGTTTGTGCTATCTCTCCATTTGGATACCTGTGTGTCATAATTTTCTGCGCTCCATTGGATGCTGCACTGTTTTTTCTATTGAATGTTAAAGGTGCAGCTGTCATGGATCTCCTCACTCGAGAGTTGAATTGCACACTATTTTTGTGGACACTTGTGAACTTTATTTATTTGCACATATGTACTGTGGACATTGTTTTTTTTATTGTTTTATTATTTTTTTTTTAAATATTTATTGCACAGAGGATTGTGGGCACTGTTGTAGTGTTCTTAGCGCTGAATATGAAATTATGGACACATTTGTCACTATTACATTGTTATACATGCATTTTTATATATTTCTGATTATATGTATTTATATTTTTATTTATTGGTTTATTTGCACATTGATCATAGCACTATTTATAAGGACAGTGCACCTCTTTAGATATTAGTAGTTTGGTAGAAATTGTCCAGTGAGCACATACTGTAAAATGGGTGGCAAACTGAAAAAGACAAGGCAAGTTTTGTGCTGCAATAAAAAAATATTATTTCAGTGACACAGATATTGTACGTTCATTGGAGAGTATGTAAGCAGCTTGATTAGGCTGCAGTGTAAACAAAGCAGTTTTATTCATGAAATAAAAAGTAAGGTGTATTATATCAAAGAAAATAGACATACAGTATCTCACAAAAGTGAGTACACCTCTCACATTTTTGTAAATATTTTATTATATATTTTCATGTGACAACATTGAAGAAATTACGCTTTGCTACAAAGTGCAGAAGTGACAGGAACTGGAAATGATGGCATGACAGGAGTGGTGGCACCAGCTGGTAATAGTCAGAGGTCAGCAAAGTTGGCAGGAGCTGGTAATGGTGGCAAGCCAGGAGAGTTGGCAGGAGCTGGTAATGGTGACAGTCGCAGTCCAGGAAAGGTGGGAGATGCTGGTAATAGTGGTAGGCTAGCAGAGGTGGCAGAAGTTGGTATTGGTGGCATGCCAAGAGAGTCATCGGGAACTGGTAATACTGGCAGGCCAACAGAAAGGGAATGTGCTGGTGCTGGTGGCAGGAAGTGGTAATGGTGGCGGTCCAACAGAGTTGGCAGGAACTAGTCATGGTGGCAAAAGCAGGCCAGCAGAAATGACAGAAGCTGGTAATGGTGGCAGGCCAGGGGAGGCTGGAGGAGCTGGTAATGGTGGCAGTCCAGCAGAGGTGGCATGAACTGGTAATAGTGACACGTGTTGCGCATGGAAGAAGGTACCATTTTTCTGTATTACAATGAAAAATTTAGCTGCAGGGGTTTTGTAATCATTGTTGATCTAGGAATGATTCATTTTTTTATGAAAATAACTTGTCTACAATGCCAGGGGACAGGCAGATTTTACTTTATGTAACAATACAGTTTGCTGTGCTGAAGACAGTCTTAGACAGTGTATTTCATTTTAGACGGACAGGGGACCGTAACATCTGTTCAATAAAAGTATTTTTTTACTTAGTAAGGATCTAGTTGTTACTAATGTTTTGGGGACGTCGATTTAAAAAGTAACATTATGTCTTTTTACCATGGAAGAAGGTACGCGTTGTGCACAGTGATAATGGTCAAGTACGGTGGAGACGACCTGACGGTGGTAATGGTCGAGGAGGTCGGAGGGGACCGGACGGTGGTAATGGTCGAAGACAGTAAAGACGACCGGACGAAAACGGTGGTACTGATCAAGGACGGTTGAGACAACCTGGCGGTGGTAATGGTGAA
>BLSH010000829.1:521837-533097 GCA_018402905.1 Glandirana rugosa | reverse complement strand
AGACCCGGTTGACCGAAGGTAAACCGAGGGGTTTATTTTACCAGACATAAGAGCTCATGGAGCTACATACATAGCTCCAATCTTATAATCAGCCAGTAGGTGGCTCTCATATAGCTGGAATTCTAGTCTATAAGTTCTTCAGGTTGGAGTGTGTCTGCATGAGCTCCGGACCTTGAGTAGTCTGTAATCCTATGGCATTGGTGCTGCCTATGACTGTTGCCTGCAGCTGGGACTGTAGTTGTAAAAACAACTTAAATTCATCTGGTGAAGGGCAGAGATATCCTCCTAGGCACAAAATGACAACGGGTACCTGTCAATGTAGTGCATCATTGGCCATAAACTCACTGAAGGGAGCTAACTCCACTAGCTGGTATGGGAACATCTATAAAGTTAGCAGTTTTGCCAATCTGGCATTAAGATACTAGGCAGCAGTAGTTGCAGAAGAGACACCTTAGTGGTCAAGGTTGCTGCTGGAGATGATGATGATGGTGGTGGCGGTGGAGTGGGGTTAGGAGACAAACATATGCTTGTCCCTACTCATCCTGGCTCAGTGCTGCCCCTCTTCCCCACTTGATGTGCCATACAGTAAGCCTTTCAGACCGTTTGTCAGACTACCCTCCCTATTGCTTGGGGCCACAGATTTTGAGGCAGATGCAGACTGAAAATCTTGTAAAGTCAGGAAGAAGGGGAAAAAGGAGGAACGAGGAGTAGTGCAGGCCTTTTGCTGCCAACTGGTATCATTGAGATGCTTCTCTAACCAAGCTTTGTGGTGCAGATTCATGTGTCTCCATATGCATTTCATAAACAAAGGACTTACTGTAGTTTTACCACAACTTATACGCTGCAGGCAGAGGCTACAAACCACAACAGTTGGCAGAAGATGTGTGAAAAATGATCAGACTGCAAATCTATGTGAAGCATTGCCATCCGGATAAGGCAGCTGCTCTCTATAGTCCTCTGCAAGCTGCCCCTACCCTGGATAAAAATGCTTCCTCGTAGATCTTATGCCTCTCTCTTACTTAGTTGCCAACATGTACATAAATAGGGGTGGGATATTCATTTAAAATGGTTGTGGTTCTACAAAAGGCATATAATTAAACTTTTGTACAATACTGTATATACAGGAAGAGTTATCATAATAAGGCTAGGAACACAGCCAAGAGGGCGTTGTTCATTAGTAAAATTATATTTGTTTAGCTAGCTGTAGCTTTTAGTCCATACAGTCAATTTAAAAGTGCAGCAATCCAATAACTGAGTATCTTGAATCTCTCCCTATGCATTTGGACAGCTTTCACTATCATTTTCGTGCTATAGCTACCAGTAAAATAAAGGTGACCATACATTATACACTTTTCTTATTCAATTTCCTTTAGATTTACCTTCAGCTATGTAGTGCAAGGACCTGACCCATTGCATACAAATTGAAAGTGTTTAGTTTGGACCTCATATTATATGGTTTTGGTAAACCTTAAGGAAAATTGTACAAGAAAATTGTATAATGTATAGCCAGACTAACACCTGCACCCTCTCTTTTTATAGTGTGTAGGCTGGCACATAAAGGACCTGTTATTGACCATTCTAATACAACTCACCAAAGTTCAAAAACCTTCACAGATCATTATTACTATCAATAGAGGGCAAGCGAATGGCCGCACTAGATCCCTTATATCTGCAAATGGGTTGGGTGCGCAGCAAACCAATGCTTGACCCGAACGCAAAGCTCATCTCATGCTATTATAAGAGAGGCAAGCCATGAACACTGAAACACAACTCTGTGCAATTGTAAAGGTGTTTTAATACTTGCAATGCACAACTATTCCTCTATAGTTGTTTGCGGGCAGGACAGCAATGCTGTGTAAAGCATGTCCTTGGCAGTAAAATGTTAATAATCTTATATTAGGATAGCAGTAGACTAAAGGCCTGTACACACGGTACAATTATCGGCCAACAACGGTCGTACAACAGCCTGTTGTCCGATAATCTGACCGTTATTGCGCACGATTCAACAGTCAATTTCCAATTATAGTTCAACAGAAGTTGTCTGAGAAGACCAGAAATCTTTTGTTGGCCAACAAGGCATTGGCCAATTTTCGGCTCATGTGTACAGAGGTTGGACCAACAAAAGTTGTAAGTACACGCATGCTCGGAATCCAGGAAGTGTTCGTTGTGTAAACCTGCGTTTGTAATTCACAAAGAACATTCACCTGAACATCCTCTTTATACGCTCGTAGCACATCACTATGTTCGGCTTTGTTGGATGATTACTTGACTACCATCAGTACGCTAGACAAAATCACGGACAGCCAATTTGGACAAAAGTTGGACATGCGGTTGTACAATAATCGGCGTGTGTGTACGAGGCTTTAAAGCAATACTCAGCAGACTAATCGTTCCTGGAACTATCTAACCCTATCAAAAAGTTAGTTTTTAAAATACATACACTATAGAGCTAGGTTATTTATAAATGATGTTGTTTTTTACTTACAGACAATGCACATGATTATCTTAAGATGGAAAGATATTGTTGTTTCAAGCCAAACGAGCTGAAGATTCCAACTCTGCAGTGTAATATTTATTTCTGGTGATCGTCTTTAACAAAAAAAGTCATTAGTATAAACAATGTTAAACTCTAAATTGCCTATTTCTACAGCCCACT
Organism: Glandirana rugosa; assembly: GCA_018402905.1. Classification (NCBI taxonomy): domain Eukaryota; kingdom Metazoa; phylum Chordata; class Amphibia; order Anura; family Ranidae; genus Glandirana; species Glandirana rugosa. Next base: position 530,441 of record BLSH010000829.1, on the reverse strand, counting down.
ATTTAATGTTTATAGTAAATCTCAGATAACTGAAGAACGCACATTTTACCTCTTGCTACAGACATCTTGGAATCCGGGTTGTTAGCATCTTATCAAGACACTCAAATGCTAGTGGTTCCACCATTGAGTGAAAGACCTGATGACAACACCTTGTGACTTTGTCACTTCATTGCTTTGTATCCAAAGAACCTACTAAATAAGCTTGCTATAGAAAGGATGCTGATTTCCTCTTTGATGTCAAGGAGACTATTTAAGGAAAAACAGGAGGGTCAAATTGATTTGCCATGATGTGATGAGAGATAAACTACAGCGCATTGTCAGCAGATGTTTTATCAGGAAAAAAAAAAGGGGTTACTTTCTTTTTTTTTTTTTCTCAGTGTGTAGAGACAAGGCATAGTTTTTCTCTGCAAGTCACAAAACCTCAGCATTCTTTATATAATGCCTTTGGCTCCTTCTGAGGCAAGCCTGTTTTGGTACTTTTGTATGTAGAGGAAGGAATTCTGTGCTATTTATTTATCATGACTGAGCCATTGTCATGTAGAATAACAGAGGCTATTTATGACATGTTTCTTCTTAATTCCCAGACAGTCCTGCTGGCAGTAAGAAATAGGTTACAAAAAAGTAGCTGTACAATCAGATCTATCATAGTCTACCCCATTGCCCAAAGGCATCTTTTGTCAGACAGTTTTCTTAACTTTTTTACTTGATTTGTAGAAGACCACATGTCATAATGGCAGCATGCTCAGCATTTATGGTTTGGTCATACATTATGAGATATTAGAATATGATACCACATATTTGAGTTTTACTGTTGGCTGGCATTCATGCACAGATCACATGCTGTGCAGATACAATCCTAAGCCCAAGGCTGTTTGAAAAAAAAATAGCATACAACAGTCTTTTCCCTGCATGTGTCCCATAGAGTTGCATGAATTAGGAAGGACAGCTGCAGCAAATAGCAGTGCTTGGTGATTGCTTGATGAGAAACAGGTTTTGCAGTAGCTACAAGAGCTAAAAGTTCTGGTAAAAAAAATAAAGGTTACTTGTACATATAACATCTATTGCCCTTATACACTGCATTTTAGACCCCTTTCACACTGGGGCTGCCCGAGCGTCAGCGGTAAAGCACCGCTAGTTAGTGGCACTTTACAGCTGGTATAGCGGCAGTAGGGAGCTTTTAACCCCCCCAAGAAGGGGTTAACAAGGGGTTAAAAGCGCCGCAGTGTTCAGCCGCTTTGGAAGCGCTGCCCATTCATTTTAATGGGCAGGGGTGGTGTAGGAATGGTGTATACACCGCTCCCACACTGCCCCAAAGATGCGGCTTGTAGGACTTTTTTTCCCGTCCTGCAAGGCACCACCCCAGTGGATTGGGGGGCTTTCAGGCACTATTTTTAGCGATAAAGTGGCTGAAAAACGTTCTGGTGTGAAAGCGGTCTAAGGTGTTTGTTTCAGTAAAATCAATATTTTTTGCTAGAAAATGACTTATAACCCCCAAACATTTTATATATATATATATATATTTTTTTTTTTTTGTAAAAGAGACCCTAGGGAATAAAATTGTTTGTTGCAATTTTTTATGTCACACAGTATTTGCGCAGCGGTTTTGCAAACTCAATTTTATGGAAAAAATACACTTTAATGAATTAAAAAAAAATGTCATGCTTTAAAATTACGCACTCTCGTGGCATGGCGACAAACTACGGTACTTAAAATCTACATAGGCGACCCCTTAAACGTCTTTACAGGTTACCTGGTTTAGAGTTACAGAGGAGGTCTAGCACTAGAATTATTGTTCTGACTCTAATGTTCTCGGTGGTCCCTTACATGTTTGGTGGGAATACAGTTTATATATGCGTGCACGACTTACGTATGCGCTTGTTTCTGCTCGTGAGCATGGAGGGATGGGGATACTGTGTTTTTTATTTTTTCTTATTTATTTTACTTTTTATTTTTACACTGTCCCTTTATTTTTTGATCACTTTTATTCATATTTCAAGGAATGTAAATATCCCTTGTAATAGGAAAGAGGATGACAGGCTCTCTTTATGGAGAGATCTGGGTCAAAAAGACCCCAAATCTCTACTTTCCCTTAAGAGCTGGTTCACACAGGGACGACTTGTCAGTTGTCTGACAAGTCGTGCTCCATGCATTGCAATGGAACCATTCTAATAGGAGCGACTCAAGTCGCTCCGACTTAGAAAAAGGTTTCTGTACTACTTTGGGGGCGACTTCAGGTGACTTGCATTGACTTCTATTACAGAAGTCGTTTGCAAGCCACGCTGAAGTCACGCTGTGTGGGGTCATGCTGAGTCGCCCCTGAAGTCAGATCGCCCCTGTGTGAACCAGCTCTTAAAAGCAAATAATCAAAAGAAAATACATGTCTAGAAAAACTGCACCATGGATCAATAAAACCCTTAACTAATAGTTATTCTGGAGGAAGGCAAAATAACTTTATAAAATGTAGAAAGTTGAACGTCTAAACTTTGTGTATTTTCTTTTATTGGAGAGCTGGGGGAACTGCTAGAACCTCTGTCAGGTATTTGTCTCCATTTCTGTCCCTAATGGGGAGATTGTACCTCACTGCCTGTTCTGGTGACCATTTGTCATTACGGACAAGAAATGAGATGAAGTCTCCTTGGAGAGAACAGAGTTGGTAGTAAAAAACAGAGAGCTTCTAAGCCTTGTCCAATCATTTTTAGTTTTTTTCATGTCTGTGTCATTTTTGGAGGGGTTACTTCTTGTGACTACCTGTCACTAGGACAGGCAGTGAGTAAAAAATATTTTCAGCAGGCAAACAAATAAAATACAGTACAATGAAAACCTTGCAAATCTTCTAGCCTTGCTTGTGGTATCTAAGACCCATTTCACACTGGACCGTGTGAAATGAACCCCCCATTCTCCGCAGTGTGAAAGCCCGGTGGGCTTGCAGGACAAGAAAAAAGTCCTTCAAGCAGCATATTTGGGGCGGTGCGCTGAGTGGTGTATACCTCCCCTTCCATTGTAATCAATGGGCGTCTGAACACCGTCTCGGTCGCGCCATGCGTGTCGCTTTTAACCCCTTGTTAACCCCCTCTTGGGGGTTAAAAGCGCCTCGTTCCCGCCTGCATAGCGGCTCCTTAGCGCCGCTATAATATCGGTAAAGCTAAAACTAGTAACGCTTTACTGCTACCGCCCCCCGCCACAGTGTGAAAATGCCTTTAAACAAAATTTTTTTCCACTTTAAGAAAGGAACAATAAACTCATTCATTGCCCCTAAAGGCTATAAAATTATTCCTATGTAGCCCCCTCTTTTGGGAGTGGGGTTATGGGAAATGACCCTCCCCAAACAGGATATTGTAGTAAACCTGTAGGTAAATAGGAGAACCAGAACCGTCATAAGTGGAAGAGCGGGACTGATCACGAAGTTGGCAGTGCCGCCACCTAGAACAGGGCCTCTGTGAACAGCAACTGACATATAACCATTTACCATAAGCAAATAGATGCACACCAGTATAGCGGTAATAAAAGCTTTATGAGAAAAAAATGAATAACAGTACATACAAACAGATATTATCAGTAAAGGGCATTATAGGAACCCTGGTGGAATTGGGCACAAATACCAGAGTACATATAGTTATTAACAGAGACACCTCTAGATGAATGTTGCAGCAAGTCCTGTTGCGGGGCCTCTAAAGCCTCGTACACACGGTTCAACGGTCGTATGCAACCAGTCCTACGAACGATCGTTATATGCTCATCCGACCATTAGTACGCGCGATTAGAACAGCCAACGTATGCCGGTCATACAACAGGAGTTGTATGAGCAAATTGGATAACTTTGGTAGTATCAACAAGCAGTAGTACGACCGTTGTAACTTGTGTACAGAGAAGTTGGTCCAACAAGTTGTGCAAAACACGCATGCTCAGAAGTCAGGAATGGCCGGACACAAATTGCATGCACCTGAACTTTCTCTTTATAAGTTCATAACACTACGTTCGGCTTGGTCGTACGATCGTGTAGTGCATGTCAGTATGCAAGTTACATGATCCAACATACGATTTGGTCCGTTCGGCCATACGACCGTCGAACAGTATGTACAAGGCTTTAGAATGATGCAGCATCTGTCTTGTCAGAGGCCTGAAGACAAGATCTGCAATAAGGAGACCCTCTACCCGTTACCCAACCAGTCTGGAATATAGACCTAGTTATCTGGCACCGTGCATATGAGATAGTAAAACTATAGATACTTTGTTTGTCATGAGGATTCAGCAATACACTCAAGAAGTTATTTGCAGCTGCAGTTAAACTATTAGAGCATAGAAATACCTATATAAATCACCTCTTCTGATCTGGTATTAGTAGCATGGACAGGACATGTGGCTGAAGCCTTCAATCTCTCTCCACTTCCTCCTTCAAGGATTTTTTCCCAACAACCCTAGAGTCAAGAAGTGACATACATACATAATTGTACATTACTGTGTGACAATAGCAGCTCACAGTAGAGGACAGCACATCCCTACACCTTTTTTTATAAACATATGTAACCCTTTATGGGGTTAATTCACACTTCCAAATCTGTGTTTCTCTGTGGTAGGTATGCACTTGCACAGGTTTATGTGATTAGCCGTGGCCAGCAACCTGCATGAATCAATGACAAACTGATGGGTGCCGCCGCCGCAACTGTTCGCATGTCACCACACATCTGAGCAATTACATGCAATTAGGGACAGATGAGTGTCCACGTCCAGGGCTGCTCATTTGTCCTTAGGCCGAGTTCACATAAGTGCGAATTGGATGCAGTTTTAACCGCATCCAATTCACAGGACATGTGAATGTGACCGGCTCTCAATGGAGCCAGTTCACACATTTCCGGCGCGGCAGCGGTGAGGCTTCCAAAAGGGTCCTGTGCATTTTTGGGTCTGGTTCAGGTGAGAATTCAGGAAAAAATTTGCACCTGAACAGAAACGCAAGGGAACCCATACTGAAAACTACAGCCACACTTATGTGAACCTGGCCTTAACCACATGTAACTGCTTGGATGTGTGGTTACATGTGAACAGCCGTAGCACCTGTCACCTTGGTATTGATTTGATGAGATTGCTGGCCTAATTGCATACACCTGCGCATACTCGCTGCAGAGAAATGCTGATTCTTGCTTGTGTAAATAGTCTCCAATAGTGTTCTCTTTGGAATACATGCTACCGTTTTAAGAAATGCGGTACAGAATATTCTAGGACCATTTCCTCTGGGAGAAAATGTCATATTTTCACAGTTGTTAAAAAAGATGTACCCCAGTCAATAAAAATCTCATATAATTCATGTTCATGTAAAATTTACCTTTATAGGTGTGCGCAGCCTATTGTGTGTATGTGTAAGTAGGTGTAGGTTTCAGTAAAGCAGAGGTGAGGTTGGTGTCAGTAGGACTGTGATGGTGTCAGTGTTTTTTTATTATTTTTATTATTTTATTTTTGTATTATTTTTTTACCAATTTATTTTTATATATTATTTTTGTACAATTTTTTTAAGGAGCCTCGTTGGGGGGCTTTGGTGAAATATTAGCAGGGGGAATCTGTAGCGCACAGGGTTTTTAGGGTGTGCTCAGGCACACCCCCTGGGCACGCCTATGGTTACCGTATTGTGCCTCTTTTGTAAAACTACAGCTTTCATTAAAATAAGAAGAGGGGCAAAGATGGACGCTTCCTACTGCGGGGACAGCACGGGCTTCCAATGCAGGTAAGTGTCAAATAATAGGCTAGTATGCAATGCTTTTACACTGCAGGGTAATGCAGAGCAACGAAGAGAAAGTAAAACCCATCAGGGTTTAAGTCCTCTTTAATGTCCTGGTTCAGACACTTCCTGTTATAGCTTGACAAAGTTCTGGCCCTCTTGCCTAAATGCTGTCCTGCATTGTCACTTGTGCTTCCAGTGATGACTACAAGTGGTCATGCCAGCGCTCACTGAGGAGAGATGTTTCACAATTGCCCACATCAGGAAGCCCATCCTGAATAATTGCATAATGCTGCCTCTGGAATGCTTGCATGTTTATATAAAGTGACTGCAAAGAGGCTGAAGAAGATAAGCTCCATCAAGATGCAAATATAAGACTGAAAAAGAGAAAACAGTATTATTAAAAATTAGGTGATTGTGATTGTAGCCATATTAGCAGACTTGTAACAACGCATTTGAATACTGTATTTGGTATTTTATTATTTGCACTAACTTAAATTTTCAAGAACACTTGCCCTCTCCTACTAGTTCCAAGCAGCACTGATGCACATATGTTTAGCAAAATGTGAAGATATACCTGCAATTAAGATCTGTAAAAATTAGAAAGGGATAGAAAAAAAAACACAGGATGATAAAAGTGTGGCAGCTTTAAGGGTTCACATTCCCTGCTACCATGGGTTTGCAGCAAATCCTGCATGTCTATGGTTTGCATACCCAGCAAAGTAATGCAGGAATTCATTATAGTAACCATAATGAGCTGCCTGGGCTTTGGATTTAGATCAGGTGGCTTAGATTGGCCAATAAGGGAGCATTTGGATAAGCCAGCCCTCTGACTATAAAAGGGTGAGGCCACAGCAGTCATGTTGACAATGTGCATTAGCTGTGATAGGAAAAGCATAAGGTGTGCGGTTAGCGCACAGAATAGAGAAATGAATGCAGGGCTTGAATACTCTAGCAGGTCTGTTAAAGTAGAAGCAAAGCTTTACCAAGTGTCATGTAGACAGAAAAATGTTGGAAAATTGGGGGTCAAGGGAAGAGGGTGTGTTTTTATTTTTTTTGCCTTTTTTCATTATTTGTGTTGTCGTAATGCTGTTCATGTCCTAAAGTCTCTTTACAACCTGTCCATCTCCATGCACTATGGTTATAGCAAGCTGCATGTGTTTTTTTTTTTTAATGGTGGCAACAACAGTACAATCAATATGCCTGTGAAATGTGCATCAACACAATTTAGTTTTCTTTGGGAGTCCATGTGACAGATAAATTTACAGGTAGGAGCTTGTGGGAGATGAGGGCAGAGAATTGTTACCCCTTAACACAAAGTGCCCAAACAAGGGCCTTTACATCAGTTTTAGTAGCTGTTATTATTTTGAATTAAGCTAGAGATATCATTATGTTAAAGTTTGTATGAGATTGTAATAGTTGTATTTACAACTACTTTTAACAAACACTGCTTAAGGGCCGGTTCACACCAGAGCAATGGTGTGGGAAAGGTGTGTTTTACTCACTGCATGTGGATGCACTGCCCTTGTTGGGTGCATATAACTGCCACTAACTGTTAATGACACATCTAACAAATGCAGTGTGTTTATGGCTGCTAAAGTACCATGCAGTTTGGTGTGGCGTGATCTTTTAAAAGTTGAGCCTGCTGTACTGTTTGCACGTTTCCATGTATTTGGCAGCTTATTGGCTGCCCAAAAACAGAATGCGTGGAAAAAAGGCTCCAATATAGTGCTTTGAATTGCAGTGCCGGTGTAAATTTCCTTATGTACCCTGCTTGTGTGTACAAATCTGTACACCGAAAAAAAAAATAAAGCACCAAAAATTGTCTGCAAAAATTGATAGTAGTTCAATCTCTTTTCTGCACATTGGAATATTTCCCCCCCCTTTAGCTTGGGATGACTAGAGCATGTCCGGTAGTTGTTGCTGATGGTCTGTTCAAGAGCTTCATAGCACCTCACTGCATCATAAAAGTAAACACTGTGCACCCACAACGCCACCCATCATCACACCAAGAGCACCCAAAACACCCCCTGCCATATACTCATTTTGGAAAAAAAAACAAAAGCCTTTTAGGCACGGTTTTAGTAAAAAACTGACCAGCAGCAGGACAAGTGCATAAACACAGAATAAGCTAAAATGTGAAAACTCAAACAGGCATGTATAGATTTCAATGGCAGGGGCGGTGGAGGAGCTCACCACACCATTACAAAGATTCTGCTTGCAGGACTTTTTGGGGAAAGCCCCAGTGTGAAAGCACTCAGGCTTTCACACTGGGGTGGATGGGGGGGGTCTTTTTCAGGCGCTATAAGGGCCCTTCCATGATTGGACTCTGCTCTGCTCAGCAGGGATCGATCCGCCAATCCCCGCTGAGCAGGCGAATGACAGCTCTGTCTCCGCTCACTGAGTGGAGATGGAACTGTCAGAGCCCCGCTCTGCTCTATGGAGGTAGGCAGACATCTTAGCCTATTGTTGCCTGTCCGCCAGGCAACAATAGGTTAGGGGTATCTCGTCTCGCCCCGAGACTGTCAAGGTAGAGGTGAGTCACTCGCCTCTGTCTCGACAGTAAGCGGACGAGTCGCCCCTAACCGCCTAGCTAGGGACGACTCGTCTCGTCTCAGGTTAGTACCTTCCCGGGAATATCGCGGACTTTTTCTGGGGGGGGTAGGTGGGGTCACACTTTCGGACTCACGAAAGTGTGACCCCGAAAGGGGTTTTTCAGGACGTTCGTCTTAGAAACATTACCACACCACTCGAGGAGGTGGCGGGGACGGTAACTTTAGATATGTACGGACAAACTCAAAAGTGTAAAATCGAATAAGACACAAATACGTGAACAGGACGACGACCAGTCAAAAAATGATTTTGGCACGGATTTTCCGAAAACAAAAAAAAAGGTT
>BLSH010000829.1:492415-508218 GCA_018402905.1 Glandirana rugosa | reverse complement strand
TGCAAGGAGAACCGCAAGCATGGGCACACAGCCTACTGGAAGAAAAGGCACCCGCCATGCCCAGTCTGGCCCAGTTTCTCTAAGCCATGGCCCAGCTGTATGAGGACCCCCACCAGGCTGCCACAGCAGAAGCTGCCCTTCAGCCCTCCAGCAGAGTCATCGTTCTGCGGAGGACTACGTATCGGAGTTTAGACGCTGAAACGCCGATACAGACTGGAACAATGCAGCCCTGTGTCATTAGTTCCGCTGGGGTTATCGGAGCCCCTGAAAGATGAGCTGGCTCGCGTAGGGGCCCCCTGGTCTCTGGACACCCTTATAAACCTAGCTATCCAAATTGATCAACGCCTTAGAGAGCGCAGGGGGGAAAGATCAGTCGGGTCCCCAAGACCAACAGGAATGTTACCCTGCTACCACCGTCGTCAGTCGCTATTCATCCTCCTCCTCCTCCGGATCTGTCTGAGCCCCTGAAGTTGGGGCTTCTTCATCCCTCACTTACCCCTGAAGAAAAGCAGCACTGCCAGAGTCATGACCTCTGCCTTTATTGTGGGGAATCCGGGCACTAGGTGAGAACCTGTCCGGCTAAGTTCCGTAGGAGCTCTACGGTTAAGTCTGCTACTCTGTCCGGGTTACCTAAGAACTCTTCCCACCTAGCTCTCCCCATTTCGCTGCAACTTCCAGGAAGGAGTATCCAAGTCACTGCAACTATTGACTCTGGTGCCTGTAGTTTCTTCATCGACCAGGCATTTGCTGCTCAACACCTGATCCCTCTGCAACCCAAGGCCCAGGGAATGGTGGTGAATCTTGCAGATTGGACCACCATCAAGTCAGGTGTGGTCGCCCATGAAACCATTCCTTTGTCTACCACTGCAGCCGATGGACATCAGGAATTTCTGCATTTTGACGCCATTGCATCGCTGCTATTTCCCATTATCCTTGGATTATCTTGGCTCCAGGCACACAATCCTTCCATTAATTGGGTAACAGGTGAAATCAGATTTCAATCCACATACTGCCAACAACACTGTCAGCCCAGGGTCCCCGAAACCCCTACAGCTCTACTTTGCTTTGATTCCGACCAGGACCCTGAACCCAGCAAAACCGTTCCACCTGCTTATCATGCTTTTCTAGATGTCTTCAGCAAGAAAGGGGCTGAGGCTCTTCTGCCCCATAGACCCTATGACTGTCCCATCGAGCTCCTTCCAGGAGCAGAAGTTCCCTTTGGACGGATATTTCCACTGAGCGAGATGGAACTCACGGCCCTTAAAACTTACCTGGATGATAATCTTAAGAAGGGCTTTATCCGTCCATCCACATCCCCAGCGGGAGCCGGAATCTTTTTTTGTGGGGAAAAAAAAGACCACACCCTGCGGCCTTGCATTGATTATAGGGAGCTGAATAAAATTATCGTAAAGAATTGGTAAACCACTTGGGGCCGTCACCGTTTTCACAAAACTGTATCTTCTTGGGGCATACAACCTCGTCCGTATAAGGAAAGGCGATGAGTACCCGTTTCGGGCATTTCGAATACTTGGTCATGCCCTTCGGGCTCTGCAACACCCCAGCCACATTCCAGCACTTTGTGAATGACATCTTCAGGGATTATCTGGATCAATTTGTCATTGTATATCTGGACGACATCCTTATCTTCTCTCCCTCAATGGATGTCCACCGTCAACATGCCGCAAAAGTGCTTGGCCGCCTCCGGCAACATGGACTGTATGCCACGGCTGAGAAATGCCTCTTCGAATGCCAAAGCATCCCATTCCTGGGTCTATTTATCTCCACCACCGTAATCACGATGGACCCACAAAAGGTCTCGGCCGTTGTGGACTGGCCAGTACCGACCGACAAGAAGGGTATCCAGCGATTTGTCGGTTTCGCAAATTTCTATCGTAAGTTCATTAAGGGGTTTTCAGCTATTATCACCCCAATCACCCAGCTGACCAAGTTGAACACCAGATTCCATTGGACCACCCAAGGGCAGACTGCCTTCGAGACCTTGAAAGGACTCTTTACCCCTGCCCCGGTGCTGAGGCATCCTGACCCAGTGTTACCCTATTTCCTGGAAGTGGACGCCTCCAAAACTGCCGTAGGAGCAGTGCTTTTGCAAAGGCAGGGTGCCAAGGCTCTCCTCCACCCAGTGGCTTTCTTCTCACAAAAATTAATGAATCCAGAGAAGAATTATGACATTGGAGATAGAGAGCTGTTGGCTATCAAGGCCACTCTGGAGGAGTGGCGCTACCTACTTGAGGGGGCGGCACACCCCACCCTAATATACACAGATCACAAAAACCTAGAATACCTGAGGACAGCGAAGAGATTGAAACCCCGTCAGGCCCGATGGGCACTCTTCTTTTCTAGGTTTGTGTTTCATATTACGTATAGGCCCGGATCGAAGAACACCAAACACGATGCGCTGTCCCGTATGTTTGGTGATACAGAGACCCACACATTCCCGGACACTATCCTTTCACCCGGGAATTTCCTGCTAACCCAAGAAGACCTGCTTTCCCGAATCCGACAGGCAGTAGGTCAGATTAAAAGCATTCCAGATCCCAAACTACAGAAAAAAGGGGGCTTGTTGTGATGCAGCAACAAAATCTTTATACACGAGAAGTTACAACTATAAGTTCTTGAACTCTGTCACGATCACAAACTGGCAGGTCACTTCGGTGCCCGCAAGACATCAGAACTGCTCCAACGCACCTTCTGGTGGCCACAAGAGGATGCAGATTGCAAGAGGTACATAAGGGCTTGCCTCACCTGTGCCCGAAACAAGGGTAATGAGGCCAAGGCATGGGGTCTGCTCAACCCACTCCCAGTACCGGAAAAACCATGGACCATGATTTCCATGGACTTTATCATGGAATTACCCCCATATGAAGGCTACACAGTTATTTTTGTAGTGGTTGATTGGCTCACCAAAATGGCCCACTTTCTTCCTTTTAAGAGGCATACCTACCGCTGCTGAAACGGCAAAAGTGTTCATTAAAGAAATTGTCAGACTCCATGGACTACCAACGTATATCATATCTGACCGTGGAGTCCAGTTCACCTCCAGGTTCTGGAGAACCCTGTGTTCTGCTCTGGACATTGAATTATCCCTCTCTACGGCTTATCATCTGCAGACTAACGGTCAGACAGAACGTACAGATCAAAGCGCTGCTTCTCCACCTTTTCTCAGGATAACTGGGCGCGGCTGCTACCATTGGCCAAGTTCTTGTAAAACAACACTGTTCACTCGGCCACAAGACAGTCACCCTTCTTTGCTAATTATGGGTTTCACCCATCCTATCTGCCCAACTCTATCCGGAGAGCCCCGTACCAGCTGTCCAAAGGACAATGGACTTCTTTAAAGAAAATTGCAAACTGCTACAGGAAACCATGTCAAGAACACAGGTATACAACAAAGAGGTTTACGACAAGAGGAGGCGGGGTGAACTAAACCTGGAACACGATGAACGGGTCTGGTTGGCAACAACAAACTTGAAACTAGCTTGCCCTTCCAAGAAACTGGGCCCCAGATTTATTGGTCCCTTTCCAGTCAAAAGGAAAATTGACAGGGTGGTCTATGAACTAGAGCTACCTCAGTCATTACGAATCCAGTATTCCATGTGACTCTGCTGAAACCTGCAACCGTGGATCCTTTTCCAGGTAGAAAGACCAATCCACCGGAGCCAATCCTAGTGAATGGAGAGGAGGAATATGAGGTGGAATCTATCTTGGACTGTAGGAAGAGGGGTAACCACATCCAATACCTGGTCAAGAGGAAAGGTTATGGCCCTGAGGAGAGTTCATGGGAACCGGAGGGTAACATTCATGCATAAACTCTGATTAGGACCTTCAAGAGGAACCATCCGGAGAAGATAGCCCGTCTGGGCATCCGGAGGCTGCCTCTGGAATGCCTATGCGCGGGCGCACATAGCGTGTGCGCACCTGTATGCACCGGCAATGGCGCCAATAGCGGCCAAGTGCTGTCCGTTCTACAGCATTACCTGTGTCCCCAGCCTTGAGTTTACCTGAGCTTCCTGTTCCTGTGACCCCGGCCTGTTTCCCGTTAATGCTTGTCTTCCGCCTGCACCGACCCTGGCTTGCCTTCGACCACTCTTCAGTCTCATCCTTGTGTACCACGCTGCCAGCCAGTTGACGACCCTGCTTGTACCAGACTACTCTCTTGCCTGCTCCATCTGTATCACGCTGCCCGCCTGTTGCCAACCTGGACTGAATCACCATGCTACCATCCAAGCACGAGTCCAGAGGAACCCTCCACGCTTGCACCAGTGACCCAACCAAGCCTTCGTGCCTCCCTGCACTCTGGAACTCCCTGTCTGCACTACCAGGGGTTCCGGAGTCAGGGTCGTAAGAGAGGTTGCTCCCTGCATTAGTCAGACTCCACCCCCAGGTGCATGACAGGCTTCCTCCGATAGTGGAGAACCAGCGTATCTTCTTAACACCATCCATGAAAGAAGGCCTTCCCTAGTGCCTTCAGCACAAGAATCTCCTCAAGTGTCACTCAATCGCTTCCACTTCATGGGTCACAATAACCACAGATGCCAGCAATGCAGGCTGGGGCGCTCACTGCCTTTCAGAGATGGCACAGGGCAGATGGGACCTTCCGGTTCAAGGGATAGTCTTGAATATTCTGGAGCTCCACGCAGTGTTCCAGGCATTACAGGCATTCCATCATCTAACAACTGGGTCCCTAGTGATGCTCAGATTGGACAACACAACAGCAGTGGCCTATGTGAAGAAGCAGGGGGAACCCGCAGTTGGTCCCTGTTACAGGAGGTGGAGCTGATTATGGCCTGGGCTCAGAAGAACCTGTCCAATCTGTCAGCAGTCTATGTTCCCGGAGTCCAAAATGTTAAGGCGGATTTCCTTTCTCGAGTCCGACTAGACCACAATGAGTGGGCTCTCCACAAAGAAGTCTTCAAGTGGGTACTGACCCTAGGTATCACTCCGGAGGTTGACCTCTTTGCGTCACTATGCAACAACAAACTAACGAGATACTACTCGAGATACCAAGACCCTCAGGCCTATTGGGGTGAATGCTTTCACAGAGCACTGGAATTTTCGCGGGGCCTATGCCTTTCCTTCAGTTCCGGTTATTCGGCAGTTCCTGCAGAGACTCAGGATGGAAGAGGCAGAAGTGTTGGTGATAATCCCATACTGGCCCCACTGGCCATAGTCTCAACTCCTGCGGCCGCCTCCCCCGCCCGTCTCCTGCACAAATGTAGCCCCCAGCAGCCGGCTTGTTGTAGTGCTGCACTTGCAACTTATTAAGGCATTTCCCTGGAACGCATCTGAGATCTTCAGCGGACAATCGTCACTTCTGCAACAACTTCACGCACGAAGCAACATAGGCTGGAAGCTAACGATGATGACCCCTGAGATTCTTCACTTGGCCACTCTCTTCCTGAAGTCGTAGAATAGGCCTAAACCAAGATTTAAGCATACCTGCCCATCCAGGACATTCCACTACAAGCATATTATCAATGTTAAACTTGAAAAACAGCAGTGAAGAGAAAAGAACTGGATTGACCATACCTAAGCCACCCTACCTCCTGGATAGGTAGGTGACATTCCTCTTGATGGGGTTCAGTCTGTTCCCCCAGAGCACCCGGAAGAACACTATAGACCCTAGCATAGAGAGACACGGCAAGATGCAGACAAAGCTGACATACATGAAGAACGGAATTAGGTAAGTCTTAATCAAATCAGAGATTACATTCATATTATCAAGCTGACCACCTTAGTATTGACAACTTCCAGCCTACATTCCCAATTTTTAAGGCCATAATCACAGGGTCCAAATTCAATGTCTAGTATCTTATTTTTTTCCCGGGGCACTGAAAGGCATCTGGGAGATCAAACCCCTCACCTTCCTTTCCCATCCATAAAACTTTACTCTTTTCCTGATTGAGTTTGGAGCCTGATGCTTCAGAGTACCATGATGTAAGACAGACCACCTCCTTTGCTTCATCCACCCCAGTGACAATCACTGACACATCATCTGCATAGGCAACAACCCTCAAAAGTGGCTTGCCTGGGAGCCCCACTGGTTGATACCCCACATGTTGCTCTCTATTCTCCTGATGAAGGGGTCGGCTGCAAACACATAGAGCAGGAGACTCCGAGGACAATCCTGGAGCACAGAGCCAACATCAAAGGACTATCCAACCCAACCATTAACAAAAGGGAATCTTTCAGCCCTCTTATACAAGACTTTCAACCAATCAACAAAACCACCCAGCAGATAGTACTTACTAAGGAGCAAACTCAGGTACTCGTGGTTGACATGATCAAAAGCCTTTTCCTGATCCAATGGCAGCAATTACTTTCCCCAGCCCATAGCCATGCATTGTTCCAAGGCTTCCTGGACAGCTAAAACAGTTGTGAAGATGATCCTACCCTGGAACGAACATTACTGATGGCGAGAAAGCAAAGACTCTGCTACTGATGATAAGCGCCAGGAGTGGCTTTATATGTCGATGGAGGAAGCACATTTACCTACCCATTTGCATGAGATAGTCTTGAGCTCATTCCTCATGCTGGGAATTTCTTGTGTCTGCGTTCTCTGCATACTTTTATGAACTATATGTTACTTTGATCTATTTATTGAATGGATTTTTATGAACTTTCTGCTTGCACACGAAAATTCTGTACAGTTTTGAGGTTTTTTATTGCATTAATTCTAATTACTTTATTAGTGCTGCACTTCTTATTAACGATAACAGTATTAAAGTCACCTCCAAAGACCACTTGCCGGGATATAAGAAGAAATGGCTTGATCCTTGTAAAAAGGCATTTCCTGTCCCATTTTGTGTGCAGCCCGTATCTCTACCTCAATAACCCGTTACACCATGCCGGTTTTAAACAACATCCCCTCTGCTGCTGATCACCAGAAGCCTCTCTCTTTCTCAAGCTCCATTTCAGATTCTGAACTATTCTCTGAAGAAGTCCTGGATGAGGAAATATCTAAACTGGAGGCCCTAAAATGGTTGGAGACAGGCACTGGAACTTCCCGTCCCTGTTCCATGCACACCACCTGCCTCTTCTGCTTCACAACCTTCCTTCTCCCCCCTAGGTACTGCAAGTCTGACTCAGAGATGTTCCCATCTTTTGCTCACATAAGACTTATTTACAGAGGAGGTAGCATCACCCTTTCTGGCACCCTCTACCACTCCTGGTGGGGGGAACTTCTTTCAAGTCAGATTTGGGAGGGGGGAAGACTCATGGGGGAACAGACTTGGAAGATTCTGACACAAGAGTAACAGGTACAGTAGGCTGGGGGGCCCCAAGACAGACACAGAAGGGGTGGCCACAGGAACTGGGGATTTCCTGGGCGGTCAGCAGTGTGCCCTGCTGCGGTGCAGTCTCCATAGCGATTACCTTTCCCAGACTGTCAGTGGATCTTTTTGCCATCTTGCTCCCAGACAGATTCTGATCCAGACTCGTGTAAATCCAAGGTAGAAGGGTTGTGTATACACCCACTAGGCTCTGTGATCTCCCTATCTTTTAAAGATTGACCTCATACTTTTGTGCTGTGATTTTAATAAACTATTGGCCAATTGGCCACTTTTAAAAGTTTATATGGAATCTGTGGCACATTTATTATTGTTGATCTAAGCGCTTCAGGAACTTTGGAGCTTTTCTATCATTCACTCTCCCAAGAGTCTTCCCAGCAGCTGTGATCCACTATGTGATAATTTCTTACCTTAGGTCTTCATTGCACTTAAGCAGACACCTGGTTTCTTGTTGTTGCCATGTCACCGGAGAGGAGGATGTTACACTAGGGTCCTCACCCTCCAACCGGTCCAGTCTCAACAATTCATCTATCACCTTCTTTTCCACATTTTGCCAAGCCTCAGGACATTGGCTGTAGGGGTGGCCAAGGCATAGGCACAGGTTGCTCCTTATCTGGGTGCAGCCCTTGGCCACATGACCCCAACCCCGGCGCATTGAACATATTAAGGCTGAACGGGAGGTGCTAAAATGCTCCTTTTCTCCACACCGGTGACAAAGCTTCAGCTGACCAGTGTAAAAATAAGTCATCCTATCCTTCCCTATAAAAGTCGGGGAGAGCAGGTGACGGACAACATTCCCTTCCCTGGCAAACCTGACTCTTACTGACCAACCCCCAGTCCAGATGTTACGCTCATCAAGAATTTTATCTGGTCTTGTCAAGACCTCAGATTGTAAGCTCCTTGAGGGCAGGGACTGATGTAAATGTACAATATACTGTATATGTGAAGCTTTGCGTAAATTGACAGCACTATATAAGTTCCTGTAATAATAATAATATTTTAAGACACCAGTAAATTACAGTTCCTTGATTTACTGCCTATGAGTCATCTACAGATACTGTTACTGCAGTATTGATGATCACATAAGTAAAAGCTTTGATCTTATCACTAAAAAACAGGTGCTGGAGATGTTTGTATCTTCTCCTCCTACCTCACCCACCCTGTTCCTTTGGCCTAAACAAAATGTATGCCCAAAGAATTCACAAGCAGCAAAGATGCCTAAAGGTGTGCTCACACTGAATGTTTTAAGTGAATCATGTCTGGGTCCCCCCTCCTTACTGCCCTGCTGGTTTGCACTCACAGTGAACTTTAAACAAATGATACCGGGAACACTTACAGAATCAGTATGCGGCTGCTTACAGTATGTTTCTAATGTATAAAGGAAACCTGCCTGTCAAAACACACTGTTTAAGCTGGTCACAGACCGGTAGATTTTTGAAGCAAGCTAATTTTTCTAACCATTAGTGGGTCAAATCGACGTTCATATTCAAAACCAGTGACAAGAAAATTCAAAAGAGAAAGATGGAAAATTTTTCTCGAACAAATATCTAACAGTGTGTGTTTTCCTTCAGTAAGGTCCATGCATTCCAAAAATCAAATGCTAATGCACACTGGCTTAAAAAAAAATGCTGCATCTACAGGGTTTGTGTTTTGCCTGTAGAAGCAGCTCAATGGTATCCTATGTGTCTATGCACACTGGCTTAAAAAACGCTCCTAGCAGCAGCTTTTGAGCATTTTTTTTCTGCTACTAGCGACAAATAGTGTTATCCTATGTGTCCATGCACATTATTTTAGACTACAAGCGTTTTTGAAGTTTCAGCTTCTAGGAGCAGAAAAACACCTCTCTTTTTTGCATTTTTGGGGGGCGCTTTGCCACCAGAAAAAAAAAATGCTGAACACTCCTAACTACTGCTAAACCTGGCACAAAAACACTAATATGAGAATTAGAGGAAAAAAGGGGAGGGGGTAAGATACGCGCTTAAACCTGATGGTGGCTTAGTCAGGTAATTTCGGATAACACGGGCGGCCAGGGCAACTCCGCCCCCCTCCCCAAAAAGGGGGGGAGAGAGGGGGAGGAGCCCCGTCCTCACCCAAAGCTGGGGAAGGGTTTATATCAGGTTCCAAAGTGAACAACAAGTATCGGTTTGCTAACTAATTGGGGTTGGCTTGTGGTAGACAGAGCGGATAAATGTAGGGAGGGTGGAGGGTACATTTGCCAGAGTATGTCTAGCACAAAAGGGTATTAGAGTTCATCAGAAAAGGTCTCTGGTATGTGGGTTATGCTCCGGGGAGCTCTGTATAGTAGGACGTAGTAAGGGATCAGAAGGGGGGGTGTGAGTCCAGGCCCACTCCTATTGTGGGGAAGTCCACAAAGAACTTCATCTTGATCCAGGGTTAGAAGAAGTTTAAGGTCTTTCAACGTGTTGTCATTAAAGGTTCTATTAATGAAGGCCCGCCATCTCCGGAGAACGTGCATGCTTGTAAGGTGGGGGGCGGTCCAGGTATTTAGAAGGTCCCTTCGAAGCAAGAGGATTAGTTGGTTTTGTATTTCATCCAACGTTGGAAGAGTAGGTGTGATCCAGTGTTTTAGGGTGGCTTTTCTGGAGGCTAAAAGGCAGATATGTATCCATTGGTGAAAGCGGGTGCCTTGAGTAAGGGGAGGAATTCCAGTAGGGTCTGTTTGGGGGTTAGGTTCTGAGCTAAAAAGTATGAGCTGCGGGTCTAATGGGATGCTAATTGAAGTTACTTCTTTTATATATTCTATGATTCGCTGCCAGAAGGAAACGATTAATGGGCAATTCCAGAGGCGATGAAGTAGAGATGGCCTCTGGGTTTTGCACCAGGGGCAAATTTTCTCATCTCGTGGCATTCCTGTGCTGTATAGAGGGTTGTATGCCCTATGGACAGTCTTGAATTGTGTTTCCCTCCACAGTTCATTGGTGCAGATTCTGAGTGTTTTCCTGTATCCCTCTGATAAGGTGGCAGAGAAATCCGTGGCAGGCAGATATTTAGACCAAGCTTTACCAGCGGTTGCGTCCAGAGGTTTGGTGAAGGTGAGTAGCAGAGGTTTGTAGATTGCAGCTGTCGAGAAGTTGCCTGATTCAATCAGGTTATCGAGAAAGGTGTGCTTAAACCTAAGTTCTGGATTGGGGCAGGTGGCTTTTACATAGGAAGCAATTTGGTAAATGTAGAAGTCGTGATGGGGAGCGAGACGAAACTCCTCCAGTATGGCCCGGTAGGGTCGTATCAAGCCAGATCCTGTGTCGTATAGTGAGGCAAGTTTGGAGAGGCCTTTTAGGTCCCAGGAGGTGAAGGCCGCATGTTGAGTACAGGCGGGTAGCATCGGATTACCTTGAATTGGGATGTGTTGGGATAGGTGCGGGGACACCTTTAGTCTTTTCCTAGCTTCCCTCCATGCAATAACCGTGTCTCTTATCAGTACATTGGAGCGTAGTTGGGAGGGCAGAGCTCTCAGATTGCTGTGAAGGATAGCTGGGAGGGCGTAAGGAACTGTCATTTCAGATTCTAGCTGGAAGTTAGTATATTACGATTTCTGAGTGAGCCAGTCCAGACCCGATCTTACTAGACAGGATACATTATATACTCTAATATGTGGAAGTCCGGCTCCCCCCTCGCCCTTCGGGAGATAAAGTTTGGTTAGAGCAATTCGGGGTTTTTTGCCCCTCCAGAGGAAGGAGGTTAAAGCTTTGTTAAGTCTTTGGATATCGACATGTTTGATTAAAATAGGAATTGTCTGCATTGGGTACAGAAGGCAAGAGAAGCTCACCATTTTATACAGATGGCATCTCCCAAAGAGCGAAAGGGGAAGGCTCCTCCATACCTCTAATTCACCAATAATTTTTTTAATTAAGGGGGGGTAATTTAGCGAGTAGATAGAGGCAGGATCTTTTCCAATGTTCACTCCCAGGTATGTTATGTGTTGGCGTGCAATTTTAAAGGGTGTAGAGTGGGTCCACAAGTCTTTCCCCTGTTTATTGAGGGGTAGGATTTTGCTCTTGCTGAAATTTATTTTAAGACCAGCACATTTTTGGAATGTTTGAAATATTTGCTGTATTTGGGGTATGTCCTTTTGGGGATTGGCTGTGAAGATTAGTATGTCATCCACGAAAAGCGCAGTCTTTAGCTGTTCCTTGCCTATTTGGACTCCGTGTAAGGGGGCATGAATGTTTAAGAGGCGAGAAAGAGGTTCTAGTGCAATGTTGAATAGGAGTGGGGACAAGGTGCATCCCTGCCTTGTCTCTCCTTGTGTACAGGAATGGAGTCAGAAATTTGTCCTGCTGCTACTACTCTGGCTGAGGGGCTGGAGTATAGGCTTTTGACAAAGTGAGTTATTTCGCCCCTGAAACCAAAGGATTCAAGGGTTTTGAATAGCCGGTCAAAGTTTACGTTGTCAAAGGCCTTCTCGGCGTCAAGAGTAAGTATAGCTGTGTCTTTGGAGGGGTTGTTTTTAGCCCAGTCTAAAATCGCTAGGACTTTTTCTAATGTTAGCGGATGCCGATCTGCCTTTAACAAATCCAGCCTGGGCCGGATGAATTAAATCTGGCAAGATGATCGCAAGCCGGGAGGCAATTATTTTTGACAGGAGCTTGGAGTCTACATTAAGTAGAGATATAGGCCGGTACGACCTGGGTTCCAGGGGGTCTTTGTCCTTCTTTGCTATCAGCTTGATGTAAGCTTGCTGGCCTGAGGGGAGATATGGGCCCCCTGCCCATATTTGGTTGAATACCTTGGATAGGGTAGGAGAGATAAAGGTTTTGGTCAGTTTAAAAAATTCTCCTGTCAGCCCATCTGGACCGGGAGACTTGTTAGTGGCTAAAGACTTGATGGCATCCTCGATTTCAGCCTGTGAAATGGGGGCGTTCAGCGAGTCCAGTCGAGACTGGTTCACTTTAGGTAGCTGAGCATGGCTGGGGAAGGTGTCCGCCAGGGACGGGTCTGTGTCTTCCTGGGTGTAAAGGGATTTATAAAAGAAGTGTAGCACTTTATTGATGTCATGGGGTCTTGTGACGGTGTTACCTTGGCTATTTTTGAGGGCTGTAATGTGTGTGTGTTGGAATTGGCCTCTGCTGAGTCTCGCCAGGAGTTTGCCCGCCTTATTGCCATGTTTGTGTAAGTGGAGGCCATAATGTGCGAATTTTATGCGCTCCTGACGTTCCACCCATGTGTCAAAGTCTAGTTTCGCAGCTTTCCATTCTGCTTCATTAACCGATGAGTTAGCATGGATTAGTCTCTTTTGGGCTTCTCTAAGTCGCTGGCTGGCTGAGCTGTACTTTTTGAGAGTCTCTTTTTTTGCAGAAAGCAGCGTATGAGATTATTTTGCCGCATAGGAAAGCTTTCCCCGCATCCCAAATCAAGTTTGGGTTGTTGAGATGTTCCCCGTTTGTTTCGAGGAATTCTTCCCACGCCTTCTCCAGGACTGTTTGTAGTTTAGTGTCTTGAGCCAAGAAGGAGGTAAAGCGCCAGATGTTGGGTGAACTCGTCGGGGAAGGTATATTCAGCGAGATTGAAATCGGGGCGTGGTCTGATATCACTATCTCATGGATAGCGGTACCTTCAATCTGTTGTAGGAGGGAAGATGTGACTAGGAGATAGTCCAGTCTGGCAAATGACTTATGGGGACGGGAGAAGTAGGTGAATTGTTTCTCAAGTGGGTGGGATGTCCTCCATGGGTCATGGAGCTGAGTTCCTGTGAGGAACTGTTCAAGTTGTGAAGGGGGTGACGCATGGCTGCCCGGGGCCTGGTGGGTATAGTGAGTCCGATCCTCCTGTGTGTTGTTTACTGTATTGAAATCTCCCCCCAATTAAATGGGGAATGAGTGGATCTTTTAGGATCCATTGCGTGAGTGTTTGAAAAAAGGAGGAGGTAGGAGAGTTGGGGGCATATACATTGGTGATAGTGTAGTTCTTTTTTTGGATCTGGAGGTGAAGAGAGATTAGGCGTCCATGGGTATCATTTTCCACCGCGGAGACTGCGGCTGCTAGTCTCTTGTGAAGGAGAATGATCACTCCAGCTTTTTTGTCTATAGAGAGGGACCCGAAGACCTTGCCTACCCACAGTTTTTGAAGGGGCTTGAAGTCATCTGACTTCAGGTGGGTTTCCTGTAGGAGAGCAACATCTGTATTGAGCCGTTTAAGGTGTCTGAGGACCTTCATGCGTTTAGATGGGGACCTAAGACCCTTGACATTCCAAGATATAACTTTTAGAGTATCGCCTTAGGTGATGGGGGGGTGGAGTAAGTACGTCAGTGTGTATGTTAGCGTCCCAAGAGTAGAGAGACTTACTATTGGTGATTCGGGAGAGAATTTAGTCCTGGTAGCGAATATGGGAGTGAGCCTGGAAGGTGAAGGTAAACAGGGGTAGAGGGGGGAGATAACAATAACCGAGAGGTTAAACATACAAAAAACTGATAACATTATGCACTTTACTTTTTTTCCGTCTGGGTCTTACCAAACCTGAGTGGGTGTAACCGACAGTCCGGGTGATTTGAAGTTGTTAGGAGATTGCTCCCACGCCCTAAAGAGGCAGCGCTTGATTAGCAGCCTTAAGATAAACGTGGGGTAAAGCACAGCATAGGGGCTTGCTTAGTGGTATCGAAAAATTATGTAATAGTATAATAAGGCCCCAATTAATGAGAGGAAGAGCTCTTGCTCGAGTAGTTGGAGCGTAGTCTCTTAGGAGGATCTTTTCTGGGACTCCTTTGTTCTCTTGCGGTGGATCGTGGGGTATCCATGTCGACTAGGTTGTCTCCAGGGTGCGCCTGAGATAGTGATCAGCCTCAGCTGGGGTATGGAAGGTCATCTGATCTCCACTTGGGGTCTGGAGGCGAAGTACTGCCGGGAAGGCCAGGGTGAACCTTATTGTTTGAATAGAGCTGCACATATGGGTTGGAAGTCTTTCCTTTTTTTGGAAACTTCTGGCGAATAATCCGCAAATAAAAAAACATTGGTGCCATCTATGGTGAGATTACGGGATTTGCGGAAGGCTTGGAGAATGGCCAGTCTGTCTGCATAGTTTAGAAACTTAACGATGACTGGTCTTCCTGTTTTTCTGTTGCTATCAGGGGTTCCAACTCTGTGCGCTCTTTCTACAATGCATTTGTAGAATGCATGAGAGACCTAAGGCTTCAGGGATGCGTGTTTTGCAGAGGTGGTGGAGGGCATTATTGAGGAATGATTCCGGGAGGCTGATGATTCTTAAATTGTTCCTCCTGGATCTATTCTCTAAATCCTGGAGTTTGTCTTGAATTACCTCATGGATCTTAGCATGTTGTTCCAAGGAGCCCGATAGCTGATAAAGTTCATCTTCAAGATCAGAAATTCGTGATTCTGCTTGTGATAGCCTTTTTGATTGTTCCCCGAGCTCCCTCTTGATTTGCTGTATGCCATTGTCGACTGCTGTGTCTACTGCCGTTGTGATGTTAGGCAATAGGATCGCTGCCACTGCCTGGGCAATCTGTTGGTACATTTCCTGAGCGTTCGTTCCCAGCAACTGGTGTTGTTGTGGAGAGTGGAGCGGCTGAGCGATCGTTCCCAGCAGGTCCGAAGGTTGCGAGTCAACAAACTTTCCATCGGAGGTATTGTTGGCGGCCATGTTGCACGCGGGCTGCGGAAGGCCTGGGGATGGTGAGCCGTCGGAGGCGGCCGCGCTGGTGCGGGAGTTGGTGAGGAACCTCTCTATAGATCGCGGCAACGGGTAACCCTCGGATTGCGGGGCCGGCAGGCGGTGGGAGCAGTTTTTTAAGGCAGATATTTCCCGGCCTGTGTCGGAGCTGCCACTCTTCACTCCTCACCCATCGGCGCCGGAACCGGAAGTTTTGAGCCAATGTACATTAAACATCATAAGCAGATTGTTAAACATACTGAACAAGCTCTGTGAAACAGACTTTTCTAAATTTATTTACTTTTTGTAATAGCTGCATTGCATGTGTTTTATGAATGGAACATTACAGCCTGTAATTTGGGTCAGGTATTTAATTCAGTGTTTCAGTGCTAAAAAGTATAATTAACACACATACAAGTCAAAAACAATAGTTAAACACATACCTATCTCTAAAACACTACAGTATTGAAAAAAAACAATACTGTAAAAACAGCTGAACAATATGTAGTATGTAGCATGGCTACCAATAGCATCGAGTGCACAGATTCTTCAAGGAAATATATATTCCATCCTCACTTCTCTGGGCTCAGCGTAGACTTATCTACTTGTCCCTGCGTGCCCTCGTGACACTCAGTGCCGGCGTCGTACACACTTGGGACGGAATTACAAAGTTTTCCAGTTCCATCGTTTTACATAGACTAAAACCGCCATAATGATTTAAATTTGAACTTCGTAACTACTTAAGACATAAGTCTATTATTGTAACTTCACTCCTACCTTATATATAAAGGAACTTCTTAGACACGTGAGCTACGATAACCATCGGTACGATGTATGATGTATAACAAGTCGACAAAAATGTCATAACAAAAAAA
>BLSH010000829.1:459340-472979 GCA_018402905.1 Glandirana rugosa | reverse complement strand
AGTTCAGTAGGGACCCGAACTTTACAGTTAGGGTACGCTCAACTCTACCCATGTATTAAAACAACTATTTGTTGCCTGCGTATTGTACATGATTGTCCACTAGTAAGTTCCTGGAGAGGCTAGTTTGTGTTTATTTTGTATGTATTTTTTAAAAACAATGGCTATGTTTTATACTGCAAACATAATAAAGCTGGTTGGGATCAGTTTGTTGTGACCTACATTGCTATGTGGACTTGCTACCTGTACAAAATTCCAGCAAACAAATTTGCAAAAAACAAAGCATTCATGGTAGCTAAGAAGTGCTAGTGTAAAGAGAAACATTCCATGGACATACGAGTGACCAGTAAGGGAGTGGCAAGATTCAGATTTCTTAACAGTGTCTTAACCTTGCAGGCATGCACTGGTCAAATTTTCCCAGGTACAGAAATAGTTGCAATGCTTGGCAACCAAGGCATACATACTGGGAGTTTCCAATACCAGCTGATAAGCAGCAGATAGGCAGCAAGGTAAAAATTAATATATAGTAGCTAAAGCACATCAGGGTAGTAGTACATGTTGCCTATGAATGTATCATTGAAGCAGCAAAACAAAATCCCAGTTAGACTTACCAGTAATTGTATTTCTAGGAATCATCCAGAGATGACTGACTCTGCCCTGACAGGAAACACAATCAAACAAGCGGGTAAATATTCCCACACCCCCATCTCTCAGTTGAGATTAAAGTAGAAAACCTTTACGAGTGTACAAGGGGAACTGTAAATCCCAACACACCAATAAATCCAGGGTGGGAAGTAAACTTACTGTACTGGAAGATTCCCATAAACACCATTACCAGTAAGTCTAACTGGGATTTTCTCCAATCATCTTTCAGGACAGCAAACCTGAGAGGAAAATTAAGTAGCCCAGGCCTACCTTAGAGTAGGACCACTGCCTGTAAGACTTTTCTCCCAGATCCTGTGGTGAGAGTACATCCACTCTATAGTGTCTGGTAAAGGTATCTTGGCTGGACCATGTGGCTGCTCTGCAGATCTGTTCCATCGAAGCTGCTGCCCTCTTCACCCAAGATGTGGCCCTTTCCTGGGCCCACTGAAAACAAATGGCAAGACCTTCTAAAATGTTTATCTCTTTCTATATAACTTGGGAAATGCCTTCTGATATCCAAGCAGTGAAACCTCTCCTCCCTTGGAGTCATTATAGAAGAAAAGGAGGACTATTTTTTGGGACCTGTGAAACAAGGAGGTGGATACAGAGGATTTGGTTTCAGTATGACCCTGCCCTGCAAGAAAGGTACCTTGGTAGATCATATCTGGAAATCCCCTATCCTCATGACCATAGTGATGACCAATAAAAAAGCCATTTTAAGTGTCAAAAAAATGTAGGTTCAAACAGTTGCCTGGTTAAGGCATTAAGTACCTTTGATAAACCTCATGGGGGAAATGTTTTATCTTAATGGGAGTGACCCTCTTCCTGAGTAACAGAAAGTTCTTCACTAGGGGATCCTGTGACAATCTTAAATCCAAAAATATGGACAAGGCTACAACCTGCATTCATAAGGTATAAAGCACCACATATTTTTCTACTGCATTTTGGAGGAACTTAAGTACCGTAGGAATTGAAGGGATGGTAATTCCAACCTCCCCCACACTACCTGGGAAACACCTCCCAAATCTTTGCATACATTTTTCTAGTAACAACCTTTCTGCTTGACAGGAAAATATTTGTCACTCTATCTGAACAGCTTCTTCCTTTTAAGATCTGCGACTCAAATACCCGGCTGTCAATTGAGAGAATTCTGGTTTGGGATGATGAACCGGACACTGGAGCAAAAAAAAATCTGGCCTGTTTGGAAGTCGGTGCTGTGGAAGAACAGACAAGCTTTCTCTGCCACCATGGAGCAATCAGTTGGTTTGCATACTGATTGATTTAACTTTTGCAGTACATGAGAAATTGGGGTCAGAAGAGGAAAGGCATGGGCCAGGCAGAAATTACAATACTGGGCATGGTCATTGATGCCCCAGGACTCCAATTCTTGAACCAGAGAAAAGAAGAGCTTTCCCTTTTTGTTTGTCCCTTCGGCAAATAAATCTATTTTTGGAATCCCAAATAGGTCCACTAACTGTATAAACACTTCTTGGTTTAGTTCCTGCTCTTTCTGTCGAATAGGCTTTTGACTCAGAAAATCAGCTGCCACCCCTTTACAAAGACTGAAGAGAGAGAGAGGATTCTATCCCCTGCTGTCACGTACCTGACGGTGGAGTCTGTCTTGTGCAGGGAACAACCGCTCTTGCGCACCCGATTCAAGGACCCCTGGTAGTGGGGACAGAGGCCCAAGAGTGCGGGATGGCACGAGGGCTGGAGGATCACCGATGATGTAGCGAAGCTCCAGGAGGCGTGCAGGTAGAAGGATGGTCGTTCAGGCTGGGTCGGCAACGGGCAGGCAAGAAGGTACAAAGGATCAGGCAAAAGAGTAGTCAGAGTCCAAGCAAGGTTCGTTACACGGGCAGGCAGCAAAGGTACACAGGAGCAGACAATCGGATGGTCGTGGGTAGCCAGGGTCGGAGCAGGAAGCAGGCAACAGGTCGGGACAAGCCGGGTCAAACAGGAGGCAGAACAACGCAGGAACAGGTATCAGAGGCTGGGGCTCACAGGTCGGGAACACTGTAGAACGAGCAGCACGGGTCTCCAGGTTTAAATAGGCCCGTTTGGCGCCGTTTCCGGCGCGTGCGTGCGCGCCACCGCGGAAACGTCAAAAAACATCAAAACTTGTTCCTTTTCCTAACACCTGCTCAGTGTAAAATCTGCAGAGCTTCAGGAGTTCCACGGACTTGGGTCCTCATCGTTGAACTGTCATAGAGGATCTATATCTCCCATTCTTGAATCACCTATTTGAACATCCATAACATCCAACTGCTGAGAGCTCCCGGAAATTGGAGGAGGCCCACCTCAGAGCCAGGGACTAAGCCCCCTGAGCCCACAGGTCCTCTAGATGGATTCCCCACCCCAGGAGCTGGGGTCTGTAGTCAATTTTACTGGGGCCCACGAAGCATAAGGCCTGCCAACCTCAGTGGATTAATCTACCAATCCATGGAGGCTCTCATAGAAGGTGGAAGTTTGACTATCATATCCAGGGAGTCTCTCATCTGGTGCCAGTTTGAGAGAAGAAAGAATTGAAATCCTCATGATTGATTGTAACTGGGCCCAAGGAACTGCTGGGATGGCTGCCATCATAAGATCCAGCACTCTCATAGTGCAAAAATAGTGTTCTGATTCCCCTTTAAATATCTCAATAGTGCAGTAAAATAAACAAAACATTATACAAAATGGTTCCACAATCAATGAATAAATAAATTAGAAAATAAACTTAAAAGTCCAAAGAGGAATCCAAATAAAGTTCAAACCTAAAAATTCCAAGGCTAAAGTGCTCTTTGCAACATGTAAACACTGGTGAATATTTCAAAAGGTGCATGCCTCTTACTAGAAGCTTTAGACCAGGGGTGTCCAACATGCAGCCCCAGACAGCAATGAAAGCGGCCCAACACAATATAATGAACTTATGTAAAAATGCATTTACACTTCGCAAACACATGCAGCCAAAGAAAAAATTGACAGTATCTCTTTACTGGACTTTTATAAGTTTTATCTTCTCAAAGAAAAATATCTCACTCTTCACAATCTCACCTTGTTCATGTCATCAGTTTTCATTAGCACCTATATTTCTGAGCAACTATTTTCAAGGCAGAAGCACACCAAGGGCAAAACTAGAATGTTGGGCAGTTTCTATTGAACCAACCTATGCCACCCTGTACGACCCTTAACAGTAAATAATCACGTAAACAGTTTAGGATTGAACCACTTATCTTCCAACTTCATTGTTTGGCTGTGTATCTTCTTTAGGGACTTTGGATTAAACAGTTTCCCCCAACATTAAAATTATGGAAAATTGTTATCAGATACTTGCTGTAATTTTCCTTTTCTGGACTATCCTCACGTCAGCACACAGGTTAACCCTCAATTGGTAATTCCCAGGACCACCTCTCCTGAAATAAACTATGCTCCTCTTTTATTCCTGATGGTCCCTAACTAGGCGGCAACAGGTAGAAGAAAAAAAACACCAAAACTCTGAATTTATGCTGAACCACACAAGATGTATTTTTCCTATAAGGTGGCAGACAACTACTGACCTGAATGCTCACACTTCCAATCTGTAGTTTTTTTTTTCTTTTTAACAGAAAATAGGTTTATTGAAATATCAGACAAGATGCTATGACAAATCACATTCAGAACTACACAAAGACATGTTCCATCCGAAAGGAGGGTGACAAGAACAGTACAGGTGTAAAACACTTAGAACAGAACATATAGCTAGATCATATGGATACTGCAGATAAACGTATAAAGTTAGGTCTGCATCCAAAACACTCCAGCACTATCCACAGGTAGGCCCATTCAACTGAATCAAATGCTTTCTCTGCATTCAGAGAGGCCACTACCCCAGGGCTCTCCTCCATCACCAGAGCAATATGAGTGGACACTCTATGAATATTTATATCAGTGCCTCTGCCAGGCCTAAACCAGATTGATCTGAATGCACCAGAGCTGTAATAACAATTTTGAGGTGATTGGCCAGAATCTTTGTGAACAATTTGGCATCCACATTTATCAAAGATGTAGGATGATAGGAGGTGCACAGACCTGGATTCTTGCCAGGCTTAGGCACCACAACTATCACTGCCTCATCAAACATTGTAGCCAGAAGTGAACTTGTCCACAGGGAGATCAGAAGCATAGAATGAAATCTAGGGGCAAGTTCTTCAGCATAGGTTTTATAGAATTCAGCTGGGAAGCCACCAGGTCCTGGAGTTTTCCCAGCCCGCAAGGAGGAAATAGCCACCTCCACCTCTTTAAAGCGGAGTTCCTTTTGAGATACATTTACCCTAGAGGTGTTTTTAATTCTATTCTTTACACATGTATGTAATCATGTTTGTAATTAAATTTATGACTATATAATTACTTTGAGGTTTATGGGTTTATATTGGTTTTAACAGTGTGAAACGCGTAAACCTTTTGTCCTCCCCCGCCTCTATCCCCTATTTTTGCTCTTATTAATAAACATTTTGATACTGTTTTGGTGGGAGTGCTGCTATTCCGGATTTTTTCATTTTGCTTGACTGTTGCAGTGATAGGGCATGCACCCCAGCCCATCTAGCACGGTTGCATTGGGAACTTTGTCTGACTCTCACCTGGAGCTGCGGTTTCTTCTCTTCAATATTACGGGATTTCATTGTATTTGCACGCTCTGTGAGTTTTTTAGACTATACTATTGTTCCCTTGGTTCATGAGCAATATGTCTAATGGAGAATCCTCGTTGGCAGGGTTGAGATATAGCAGGACCCTGAGCACAGCAGAAGAAAACCCACTGCGGTTGGCAGCTAGCTGGGGTCTCAATGCTACGTTGGATGAGGGGACTGGTTCTCTTAAATTTTTGTTCTGCAAGATTTAAAATTTAATGATAAAAGAAATGAAATGCTTTTGGGACAAGAAAACACTCAATGAGTACCTATCACTTGAGCTAGTACCTAGGGGTCTGAGGATTAAAAAATTTCCCTTCTCATTGGCTCACTTGAACTCATGAGGATAATTATATCAGCAAAGTCCAAAGAAATAGAGAAATTGCAGTCGGATATACAGGACATTAAGAAAGAAATTGTAGCTTTCAAGGATTCAGAGCTCTTCAAAGATTTGGACACAAAATTGTGAGATAAACTTGACAGATTGGAGCAAGGCATCATTGACAATAAAAAGGAGAAGTTGCTGAGAGAAAGATTTGATTTTGAATCAAATTCGGTATATATCTGGAAGAAACCGGTTTATGCTCAAAGGAATAGGAAAAGGTCTAACACGGGTGATGCAGAGACATGTCAGCTTTTCAGACATAGAAACAGGAATTTTTGATCAATTTGTGAGGGGGTTTGCTTCTGCTCGTCGTTGGAGGGTGCGGTTGGACGGGAGGCTGAGCCCACTGGAAACCCTCACACCGGAGCCTCAGAGAAGAAAAAGAAGGGAGGAAAGAAAGATCCTATAAGAAAACAAAGAGAGGAGGTAGAAGAAAGGAAAAAAAAGCTATCATCTCAGAGGCCAGCATCGGAAGACCACAGTAACATCCTAAATTTATCTAGCAGGGATTTATCTGCATTTGAAATCTCCCTATTATCTAAGGGCTTGAATTTTTGCCTGAATAGACAGACATTTCAATCTATTTGAGACAGTGCTTGATATGAACAAATTTGCACGCAATCTCACTTTATGCAAACACTATTTTGGGAAGGTTTCTGAACCTATCACTGATCATGATATTCAATTCACCTCTACTCATACACCAATGTATTTTAAAGAACTATGTGCCATCCAGGACTTAGAAGAACTACTTGGTGAATCTGCTAGAGGAGAGGTGAGTGACCCTGTGGTTCCTGCACCTATATCTATTAAGACTCATACAGACTTTTATCCTATAAATTCCAGGGGCAAAGCTCTTGACAATTTTCAAAAAGCTGTAGATAGGGATCTCACAAGCCTGGCTTTGTGCCCGAGCAATTGTGGTCGAGTATACCATGATAACTCTCTCATGAAGAACGATCTGCATTAGAATTATTAAGCCAAGATCACAGTATAGTTATTAAGAACCCAGATAAAAGTGGTTTGATAGTTATTCAAGATGCACATACCTATAGATCTGAAGCTTTACGACAATTGTCTGAAACAGCCACATATTGCAAACTTAGAGATAATCCTACTGCTTCTTTTAAAAAAGCTCTTGCTATTTTGGTCTCCAAGGGAGTCAGATTGGGAGTTCTTACACAAAAAGAAGCTGATAAATTGGTTCCCGTGTCACCTGTGACCCCAATTTTTCACCACCTTCCCAAAACCCACAAAGGTTTGACACCACTTCAGGGACGTCCTATTGTAGCTGGGATAGGATCCCTCAATAAACACTTGGGTTTGTGGGTTGATTTACAGCTACAGCCCTTGGTGAGGGACCTACCCAGCTATTTAAGGGACACAAAACAACTATTACAGAACCTCGAAGATATGCCCTGGGAAGAAGGTGATGTTTGGGTTACCTGTGATGTTGGATGTTTGTACTCATCCATCCCCCATCATTTAGGCTTGCAGGCAGAGGAGTTCTTTTTGAATGCTTATAGTGGTTATTCACCCACACACCAGGAATATATGTTGGAGTGTTTAGATTTCCTGTTGACACACAACTCTTTTGCTTTTGATGGGGGGTTCTATCTCCAGCGATGTGGAGCAGCCATGGGGGCTCGCTTTTCTCCATCTCTCGCCAACCTGTATATGGGTTAGTAAGAAGGGGCTTTTTACCGCGCTAGGCCCAATGTGATATGTGTAGTGGGACCAGTAAGCAGCCACCTGTGTCGACCAAACTTAATCGTAGGTGGCGCTAAACCGAACGTGTGAAAACAAATAGACCATGAAATATATATAAATAACGAAAATTGTGTGTATGGGTTGCACCATATATATACAACAAAAGATCACAAATTTAAAGCTTGGTGAGTCCTGAATGGGACTTCAGTTCCTGAATAAATACATAAATGAATATATACAGCAAATCCTGGTGCATAAAGTGCAAAGTGCCGTTCAAAAAAAAAAAAACATCAAGGTGCAATATCAAAATTGTGAATCTTCCACGGGTAGTGACTCTTCTGAGTGAATGCTCTATATGAGTGGATGGTATTAAGAGAACTCCAACTTCTGTTCGAGTGGAGGCTTACCAGAACGAGGAGGGATAAATGCCTTGAGATCAATAAGGGACCAGACGGCAGGGGACGTCAGGGTACGCCAGGGAACTCCGACACCGGTCGCGTCACACAGCCAGGTCTCGCGTCTCTGGTATTCCAATCTCGTCTCTCCGGGTCCGGGTCTTTCCTCAGGGTTTCTGGATCTGGGTGGTCCGGTTAGGGATACCTGTGGTTATCTGGTGGCGGGAGGGGATGTCCAAAAAGGGGTCACCAGCCGAGGGGCCGAAGATCTTCCAATGCCTTAAAGTTGGCGGTGTCAGCAGCTACCGGGGACAGAACACAACGGCCGGATATCAGAACCCGGAAATGTGCGTAGCCATGGATACAGAACGCATCCAGCAGTGAAATTAACTTTCAGCGGTGAAATTAACTTTCAGCGGGAACAGACAGAGATGAAACACAGATTCATCAATAGGGGCTATAATGAGAGGATTTTGCAGAGAGCAACCAATATTGCAGCATCCAGAGATCGAAAGTCTCTAATAATTGACAGGCCCCCCCCCCAAACAGGGACCTGTCAAAAATCTTGTATTTTCAACTCAGTTTAGAGTTTAAAAATATAAAAAATATTCTCACTTGTCATATTCCTATCCTTTTTGAAGATGAGAACTATGCAGAAATATTGTCTGAAGGTTTTAGGGTAGTTTCAAGCCGAGCACCCAGTTTGGACAATGCCTTGTCCCCTAGTGAATTCCTACTCACGTTTGTTGCCAGCGGTTTAGACATTAATGGCTGAGTGTTGAGTTATTTTGATGGGACAGCAAATTTACACTGTTATACAAGCTATACACTCACTACTTTACATTGTAGCAGTATCATTTCTTCAGTGTTGTCACATGAAAAGATATAATAATATATTTACAAAAATGTTAGGGCTGTACTCACTTTTGTGAGATACTGTATTTGTAGTATAACATTAACATGTCCATATAAATCATTACCGCAAACCTGAAGTACCTCTGATCTTCTTTCTTTATAGGCATGTATAGTATACATATATATAGATAAGCATCTGATGGATCCACTGAAACTAGCCAATTTTCCTGCTGCACTATAGACCTGATCATCTGAAGGGATTCCATTTTGAACTTCTTGATGAGAATGACGTTGTTCAGCTTTTTCAGATCTAGTACAAGCCTCAAGTCTCTGAAAATATAGTAACCAGGAAAATTGGGGAGTAGAACCCCTGTACTCCTTTCTTTCTCCTATTAAGATACTATGGATCCTTTGAGACAGAGATCTTCTATGTAGTCATGCAAGGACTTCCTTTTCTTGGGGTTCACTGGCCACTGCATCTGAACAAAGAGATCCAAAGCGTGTACCCATTTCTCACTGTGTCCTTAACTCACCAGTCTACAATATTTCCTACCTAGACTCTCCAGTTGCAACTTAGACTAATGGAAGGGCCTGGACAGGTGCACCTTCAAAAGGACTTCTCATTTGATTTAGGGGCCTGCTTTGTTTTGGATTTAATGTCTCAAAAAAGAACTTTGTGTCCCTTTCCACTGAGCGCTATTGAACTCACGGCCAGGTCTATATGACCTAGATTCCGACATCATCGGAAACTTGACTGATAAGAATGAGTAGGCTGCTGCTTCTTTCTGCTGGGCTGTAGAAGATGACCTGATTTCCCACCTGTCATACATTTAATGACATCTTCCAGGGTTTTCCCAAATAACAATTTGCTATTGAAAGGAATATTGCACAGGGCTTGTTGGAATGCCCCAACTGCTGACCAGTGGTGTAGGCACAAGGCCCTCTTAGCTGTGACCTAGTTAGATATGCTAGCAATATTACTAGGTCACCTGAGACTGCTAAAGCCAAAATATTTAGCTCTTCAAGAGTGGAGCAAGTGTGCATTGCTGGGAGCAATGACAGATGGAGTATTACCTACATGTGCTATGAGACAGATGCCCACTCTTGTGGTATGTCCCCCACAGAATGTCAGCACTAACTGGCATTAAATTTACTGATTTAGAATTTTGCAATTAACCTACCCTGAAGAAGGAGTCCTCTGGTGACTCAGAAACGTGTTGGTATTTTGGCAGATCTTTGTATACGCAATTAGTTGCTATCAAGTCACTCTATATAATTGGATGTTTTATGCTACTCTTGATGTAACAATTTTATGTCCTATTGACACTGTATGTTCATGATATACTTTTCTATTTTTTGATATTTCATAAAATGTATACTTTTTGATATAGTCATGCGTTTACCCAATTACTGAGCCAATAAAGTCCCGCCTATTTTTTGGGGAATAATGTGTATTTTATACACTTAGGGATGTGGCCATCTTTTCGCAGATAACACATCTCAGGATTCTTTCATAGCTGGCTTCTGTGTTCTTCACCTATAGCAGCCCCCTTTCCCATCAGGCAGCAGGCTTTCCAGTACTCTGGTTGCTCCCAGGGCATATATACAATACTATAGTGTTTGGCTGCCACACAAAGAGGTGGAGCAAACTGAGCACAGCAAACAGGTACTTGTGGCTGTCAGACAGGCAGAGTGGTTCAATGACAGTTGAGAATGGTCCGGTCCATTTGTATTCAAAAGGCAGGCAGAGTTCAGAGAGTAGTCGATATCTGCTCCAAGGTCGTCAACGAGGGAGTCCAAACTAGCAGTCAGGGCAGACGGACAGAGAACTTGGAGCACGTGTTACAAACACAATATCACAAACATGAAACTGCAGGCTTGGCTGGCTTAAATCAGGTTTGGTCTCCACCTAGAAACTGACTACATCATTCACCTTGCAGGTGGACTAACAGACAGGGAGAATGTATCTGTCACGTACCTGGTCAGAGGCTGAAATGCAGAGAGGGCTCCCTTTGCAGCTAACTGCAGTACACCCCTGAATATGGTACAGAAGGTGCAGTGCCAAAAGAAGCACAGGTTGCCAGACGGGTTCTGAAGAGTAGGACCGATGGTCACCTGATGTATACTGGATGCAGCAGAATACATAGCTGGGCATGAGTCTCTTAGAGAACCTCAGTAGTACTTGGCAGCAGTGCACACAGAAGACGGTAGAGAAAGTCAGGCCGGGGGTCAAATATGGTGGATCCATCAGGAGCAGGGGCAGGTAACAAAACAAGAACAAGCCAACGTCATACACAGGAAGGCAAGCCAGGAATAAATAGCAAAGTCCGTAATGCAGGCCGAGGTCATATACTGGAGACAGCAACAGAGTCGGTAGAACAAGCCAAGGGTTCAAAGCTAGGAGAGGAGAACAGACAGGCCAGGAGCAAGCCGGGTCACAACAGGAAATCCAAGGATAAATTCACAAGGGCTCAGGAATACAGGAAGGCTGACGACAATCCAGCAATGTGATGCTATGTGCCATTGCAGTCGTTGCGTAAGTGTGTTCACTAAATGCGCCCATTTCTAGTATTGGCAACATTGCCAGCTCTTCTATGGCCATTTCCCTGACCGTATCACAGCCAAAACTAAGATGCTGGAATGAGACCAGCTGCTAACAAGGATCAGGACTGCTACACGCTCCTGACATTACAACCCCCCCCCCCCCAGTGAGGAGGGACTCCCAGACCCCTTGGAGCAGGGTGGGCATCCAGCAGAGGACCATCAGAGGATTTGAAAAACAGAGAGTCTAAGGAGCCAAACTGGACAGCAGACAGTGAACCAGTAATGTCAGCTTGAATAGCAGGTAACATGTCACGATGGATAGCTGGAACACAGGCTGGATGCAGAGTGGCTTGAAGAAAAGGTTGAAGGCCCCACCTGGCCAAACAAGGTAGTCTATCCAAAGAAGGGATGGTACTTCTTAGACAAGTTTGAGCAGATGTAGTTGCAGTAGGGTGAGGCCAGGTTATTGAAAGTCCCAAATATAAAAAAGCAGGAAGCTCAATTGGGATGGGCTGGACCAGAATAACTGGTGCAGAGGCAGACTGGACCACATTAGCAGCTGTAGAGGCAACAGAACTTGAGAACAAATTAGCCTGGATGTGCATCCAAAGGCATTTAGGGACAGGCAAAGGTAGGGGTAATCCAGAGGTTTTAACTTTTCGGGACTTAGAGCGAGCACACGTTTTGCAAGCTTTTACATAGGAACAGGAGTCCTTATGGAGAGAGGGCCACCAAAGCTCATGAGAAACCAAAGAAAAAGTTTTAGTAATTCCTGGGCGCCCAGCCATCTTAGTGCCATGTGCTTCTGCCAGCACTTTAAGCCTAAGGTGGAGGGGAACAAACAGCTTTTCAGGGGGTAGATTGGGCAGAGCACTAGACTGAGCCTTTAAAATAGAGTCCAAAAGGTCAGGGGAAAGGGTCCCCCTTATTTGTGCTGTAGGTAAGATATTGTGAAACATTGAGGAAGTTTCCAAACAGAGCTCATAGTTGCAAGACAGCAGTAAAGTTCAGCCCCTAGGAGGAAACGATTCAGACTGTGACGATTTGCAGAAGAGGTGGCCTGTAGAGGATTCAATAAACTTGTCAGTGTCTTTTGCTACAACAGAGTCATATAAAGGCACATTGATAGCAGTTTTAATGCAGTTCTGGAGGCAGGTCTGGGACCAAGATTTAATCTCCCCTGTAGCCCAATCTATGTGCAGGTTATGAAGTTTAAGTCAAGGATAACCTAAGATAAGGGGATAGGCAGGAGATGTTATCAAGTCGAGGCTGATTATCTCCCTATGAAATTCCCCAATGGTTAGAGTAATAGGTACAGCACACAAGGTGAACAGGCCCATGGACAAGGGAGAGTTATCAACAGCTAATACTGAAAAGGGTTGGTGCACATTAGTCAAAGGAATCTGTAGAGATGGTGTGCTGGGTCCCTATCAATGAAATTGCTAGAGGCACCAGAATCTATGAAAGCACAGAGGTGATGAGAAAACATGGCAGAACTAAGTTGTGCAGGAACCAATAGTTTATCTCAGGGGAAACCTGGCTCTGTATAGTCTAGAGAAGCAGACACCACCTGCAGTAGGCTCTTGCGTTTCCTGGTTTATTGGGACAGCTGTTGACAAAGTGGCCATGGTAGCTGCAGTATAAGCAGGGTCCTGGGATCTTCTTTTAGTCTTTTCCCCAGAGGATAAATGAGTAGCACTAATTTGTATGGACTCTTCCTCCTAGAGGGCGGGAGATCCTCCTTCTCAGGTATGTTTAATCACGATGAGTAAATAGGAGACCCCTTTTCTGATTTTCTTCTGAGAGACTAAACGCCCAAGACTGGGGTCCCCCTGCAACCACGTAATAATCAGGTTCATTTGCTGTGCTTCAGAACCAGAAAAGCATGGCCTAAGCTTAAAGTATAGCATACAACTATTCAGAAAATATATTACGTATTATCAGCAAACACTCAGAATGAGCTATTCAACATTCTACAGCAGTGTTTCTCAACCGGGGTTCCGCGGAACCCTAGGGTTCCGCGAGAAGTCCCCAGGGGTTCCGCCACAATCTTCCGTTCATCACATGCAGATGAACGGCGGATCAAATCCCCGCATAGATGACAGGCTGCAGTGAAGAGATCACTGACATCACTGTCCCATGCCGATCACAGCCGCCCCTCCCCTCCATCCCAGGTGCCTGTGTGTATGAATGTGACATCACTCGGGAGGAACGGGAGAGGAGAGCGGGCGGGAATCAGGCATTCCAATGGCATTCCAATCATTCCCCGGTCCTCCCTTGTCGTATCCCCCCTTTCCTCCTTTGACCACCCGTGTAATGACCATAGAAATCATTAAAAAGAGTACGTCTCATCGAGTCCCTTCCACGACCTTACGGCGACGTTACGGGCCTTACTAACCTTACGGTAACCTTACGGACTAAGGGCGGGCGAGAGGAGAGGGCAAGGAGGGCTCACTACAGTG
>BLSH010000829.1:423596-437205 GCA_018402905.1 Glandirana rugosa | reverse complement strand
CTTTGGACAGCAGCATTGTCAGTCTGTGTGGATGGGGAGTGTTAGATGTACTAGTAGATTTAAATAAACAAACTGATGCCAAACTCCAGCTAACACTTTTTAATCAGTTACAGCAAACTGATATTTTTCCTTTTGAGATAACAGTTTTACATGAATAAATAAAAGATGATCATTGTAAGCACCCTGTCAGTGGTAAATTGTTTGTCTCAACCTCTAACAGCTACATTGCAGGACATCTTGTTCTTTTGAAAATCAACAGACTTATTGCGTGGATCACTAGCTGAAAATAGAACAAAGAAAGGCTAAAAAAGAAAACAAATCTAGCAATCACATTTAAGAATTGGTAAACTGCAATATAATAAATGTTTGCTTTTGGGTTTAATACCACTTTAATCACTTAAGGACCGGAAGAATTTCTCCATTAATGACTAGGTACTGCATCATTTTAACTGACAATTGCGCAGTTGTGCGATGCTGTACCCAAACAAAATGTATGTCCTTTTTTCCCCCACAAATAGAGCTTTCATTTGATGGTATTTTATCACCTCTGCGGTTTTTATTTTTTGTACTATGAACAAAAAAAGCGACAATTTTGAAAAAAAAAAAATATATATAATTTTTACTTTTTGCTATAATACATATAAAAAAATTGTAAAAAAACAAATGTCTTCCTCAGTTTAGGCCGATATGTATTCTCCTACGTATTTTTGGTAAAAAAATCGCAATAAGCGTATATTGATTGGTTGGCGTAAAAGTTATAGCGTCTACAAAATAGGGGATAGATTTATGGCATTTTTATTATTATTATTTTTTTACTAGTAATGGCAGCGATCAGCGATTTTTAGCGAGACTGAGACATTGCAGCGGACAGATTGGTCACTTTTAACACTTTTTTGGAACCAGTGACATTTATACAACGATCAGAGCTAAAAATAGCCACTGATTACTGTATGAATGTCACTGGCAGGGAAGGGGTTAACACTAGGGGGTGATCAAGGGGTTAAGTGTTCCCTAGGGAGGTGTTTCTAACTCTGGGGGGGAGTGGACTGACTGGGAGTAGAGAGAGAACACTGATCCTAATCACTAGGAACAGCAGATATCTCTCTACTTCCCTGTCAGAAAGGGGATCTGTTTGTTTACATTAACAGATCCCCTTTCTGGCTCTCTGTGGAGCGATTGTGGGTGGCCATTGGACATTGCAGCCACCAGCCACACGCATCGGCTCCGGCAACAAACCTCGTTTCTACGACTGACGTACAATGACACCGGGAACGTGCCGACCTGTTGCAGTAAAATGATGGCAGCTGGTCGGCATGTGTCTAATGCAACACGTAGGGGTTGGTTTACTAAAGGCAAATAGGCTGTTCACTTTGCAAGTGAATTTTCACTGGGCTTAGTGAATTTGGTGAAAATTTACTGTGCAGAGAATACCCAACCATCTGCAAAGCAAATAATACAGTATCTTCGTTTGCGGATGATGGGATTATGGAACTCAGCAGAGCTTTGCCTCATTCTCTAAGCCAGGGGGGTCAAACTCAATTTCATTGCGGGCCGCATTAGCAATATGTTTGCTTCAATGGGTCGGTTGTATCTGGGGTGAACTATGTGCAGGGTTCAGGAGTGCATTACATGCAGAGTTCAGGACTACGCTACTTACAGAGTGCAGAGTTCAGAAGTGCGCTACGTACAGAGTGCTGGATCCAGGGGTGCATTATGTACCCCTGAAAAATAATGGTGGCCACACAAAATATTAACACTTTAGGCCCAATTTGTACTCACTTTTGTTGCCAGCGGCTCAGACATTAATGGCTGTGTTGAGTTATTTTGAGAGGACAGCAAATTTACACTGTTATACAAGCTGTACACTCACTACTTTACATTGTAACAAAGTGTCATTTCTTCAGTGTTGTCACATTAAAAGATAGAATGAAATATTTACAAAAATGTGAGGGGTGTACTCACTTTTGTGAGATAATGTCTATTCTGCACAGTGTGCATTTTGTGGTGAGCACAAGGAAAGACAAATAAGTAAAAGAACAATTTATTCTCTCATTTTAATACTACAATCTACCATTAAACATCCGTTCAATGTCCCCTTCTTTTCCCACATCCACTCTTTCCTCTAAAACGTCAGTTCAAACACTCTTGTCAATGAAGGACCAATTATACACATACCTTTACTCCACTTTGAGACACTCAGGTATTCATTCCTTCAAATATTAGTATTATTACACAGAATTTATATAGTGCCAACAGGTTGGGTGGTACTTTACAATATATTGTATAATTGTATGCAACATGTTCTTCTTTCTTTTACCTCCACAACTTAATACCTCTCTAATCCTATTCTGCCACAACAACAGTTAAGCATGCTAATAAAGATTTTCCTTTGTGACAATCAACAGTAGACATCAGAATGCTTTTCCAGTTCCTTTTCTTTTTACATATTTGCAGTTTTCCTTTTGTATTTTTAAGTCCGTAAGTGAAGACACATATTTCCTTTAGGGAACAATATACACATCTTTCCTTTAGGGACCAGTATATACATGCAATTTCCCTATAAATTAAATAGAAGAGAGAACTAAGAACTGGAAATCCTGCACATGACAATATAATCGATAGATAAATAGATAATTCAAAAAAGATTTTATTAGTATTGAAATGGGCATAAAGTAACATAAAGTAACAACATCAGTAAAGACATGCACCTATGTTGAACATATACAGTTTTCCTTAGACAGTGGGCAAATCATTAAAGTGAATGTATAGGTAGTTTTATAACAAACATGCCATATTTATCTGCTCTCTGCAATGGTTTTGCATAGAGCAGCCCCAATCCTCCTCTTCTCAGATCCCCCAGCTGCGCTCCTTGCCCCCCCCCCCCCCGCCCCATGAGTGCCCCATAGCATGCTTGCTCCCATGCTGGATCTGTGTGTCCATAAGACAAATAAAGCATAGCTTTATAAAGCACTTCCTCCTCACTACTTGTGATTGACAGTAGCAGGAGCCTTTGCTGTATCTGAACCAGGGAGAGAGGCAAAGAGCCTCTGATCTTGTGCACATAACTGGATCAAGATATGGCTCAGGTAAGTATATAGGTGGGCTGGGGGAGGGGTGGGCTGCATGCAGAAGGTCTTTTTCCCCTAACGGATAGAATGCATTAAGGAAACAAATCTTCTGGCTGACTGTTTGCAGGAATAAGCACAAAATAATATAGCAAAGCTCATATAATTAGAGTATAATTGGTTGATAATGAAAACCTAAACCAAAAATGTTGTGTGTCATCTCAAATAAAGGATATTTGGAACTAAGAAGTAGCCTTAGTCATAACAGATCACTAATGAATATGGCAGTACTGCAGCCTTAATATAGCGGACCTAAACACACAAAAAAAAAAAAAAAAACACTGTTCAAAATCAAGTAGAAGCTGCTTCTAATGGAGAGAAAGTTGAAGATTCTGCCTGCCACATACCCAAAATGTGTAATAAATCAGTTTTTTACAGGTCCACCTTATTAATCTCCACTCA
Organism: Glandirana rugosa; assembly: GCA_018402905.1. Classification (NCBI taxonomy): domain Eukaryota; kingdom Metazoa; phylum Chordata; class Amphibia; order Anura; family Ranidae; genus Glandirana; species Glandirana rugosa. The sequence continues at coordinate 433,678 of BLSH010000829.1, read as the reverse complement.
CTAGCTATGCAAAAAGGTGTGCAGATAAATGCTTGATTCAAAAAATCAGCAAACATAGCTGAGAGTCTAGTTGTACCAGGGAACTCATGACATCATTGCTAAAGGTTATTATATGCTACCAGTAAGCCTTTATCTGTGGATAGGACCGGAGCAATTGGAAAAAGGAGCAAAGAGCCCCTTGATACTTAGAGCCTAATGGATTGTGAGTGAGCAGAGCTCTGACAGCACACAGGAACAGAGCTGAGGCTGTCAAAAGGCTGGATCTCCCTCCCCTGTCACCTTTTTTCTTTTTGTTTCAGGAAAACTTGTCAGAATTGATTTATGCTGATAGCAGGGGAACAAAGCAGAAGACAGAAATTACACTTAGGGGTTGATTAACTAAAACTGGAAAATCTGGCACAGCTCTGCAAAGAAACCTATCAGCTTTCAGTTTTTTTGTCAAAGTTTAATTGAGCAAGTTGAAGTTAGATGAAGCTGATTGGCTACAATGCATAGCTGATTTTGTACTCTCCAGTTTTACTAAATGAACCCCTTCACACAGGAGCGACTTGCACTCCAACTTGAGTCGCCTCATGTCGCCCCAAGTTGCTTGATATCTGAAATCCCATTGAAGTGAATGGGAGCCATCTTAATGTATGCTACTGAAGTCACTTTGACTTCAGAAAAGGTTCCGGCATGTCTTCAAGGTGACTTCTATCCAACTTGTGCCCATAGAATTCAATAGAAGTCCGATCCCCCATCTATATTGAAGTGACTTACAGGAAAAATAAAAGAATTTACCAAGGCAACCCCCCTCCCTCCCTTCTCTGATTGGCCACAGGCAAAGTTGCCTGGCATGGAGTCGTGTTGTAAGTCACCTACCAAAGTCACGCCCAAGTCGGTTTGCCTCTGTATAAACGCGGGCTGAGTGTTCTTAACTGAGACAAGTACACACTATTGAAGAATATGCTTTGTTCATATTTCATGTCTGAGGTTTACAACTAATTAAAGTTTCAGTGAGACTAATTAGAGGCTTAACACTCGCCAGGTCTCATTATTAATAGGACCCAAATCAGTCTCCCACAAAATCGTTCTGTTATAAGCCTGGGGCTTGTGCTGTGGGGTCCTGGAAAGCTGTGTAGAACTCCAATATATTTATTTGTGAGCAGCTCCAGCCAAATCAGCAGCTATACAATTATCTGCAAGCACAGGTAATATAGCCACATAATGTTCTAAGCAGGAGGTTATAGAAGAGCATGTAATTCCGCAAATACATTCCTCTTTTAGATCTGAGTACAGAAAAAATGAATGTAATGACAACCCAAAAATGAATAAAACCAAAGCTTTATAACACAAAATATATTATATATATAAAACGAGCTTACTTTAGAGGCCATTGTTGTTATGTGGTCACATACACAACTTTTACAACTAATACTATAACATATTGAATCTATTCATTCATGTATACCACATTTTACAGCAATGGGTTGAGTTAACCTTTAATTGAAAAGAAAGTTGTATTACACATAGGTGAAGATAAGAAATTATTTAACACGTTTCACCAAAGGCTTCATCAGGAAGAAAAAGTTTAAAAGATCCATCATATGAATAGTAACATATTATTGAAAATACATAATACAAAATACATACAAAATACAAAATACATAACGCTTTACATTTGGTAAATGTAAAGTATTTGGGGTGGGAGATATAGAGGGTTCATTGAGCATTTTCCATACATTCACTCATTTTACTGCACAAGTTCCACCTGATCTTTATTGAACCAATTTGAAAATAAAACTCCCTGGGTTAAAATGTTGAATCATTGCATTTTTTAATGATTTTTTTTTATCTTATATTTTATTGAGTTTTAACGAAGAAGAGTAATATAAAGGAAAACAACAAAGTAAGTGTTCTTACACAGTATACAATTGATATAAAAAAATAGTGTCCTAATTTATGAAAGATAAACACTCACAAAATACGATGATGGGGAATGTAATTGAGAAAACAAAGTTCTCCATGGTGTAAAGCATGTCTCTGTTATATTGCAGAATAGCGCCTTTTGGGCTTTTAGGATCGTAGTAATGCTCCTTCCAGTGATGTTCCTACAACCCCACACCTCAAAAACAGCAAAGGAAAGTTAAAGTCAAAAGACACAGAACCAGCAGAGTTTTTGTAGTCCTGAAGGGCACATCAGTTGTCTTTTAGTGAGCTTGGAGGTATCTCCATGGTGACATTGCATCTTTCCAACACATTGCTATAGCAAATAGTAAAACTGCAATTCTTCATCACTGGTTGCGGTAAAACAGAACATTAGCAGACTGGGTATATCCTGATTGCAGCTCAGTAAAATGCCACCAGAAAATTTTACAAATGTAAACATAGGGTTTCTTGGCATATTTTGAATTGCTTGAAATTGAGCCGCTATTTTTTTATTTGAAACCAACATGGTTCCTATTAAAGCGGAGTTCCACCCAAAAATGGAACTTCTGCTTTAAGGGAAGGTGACCCTCCAACATATCACAATTGGCATGTCATTTTTTTTGGGGGGGGGGGACTGGGGACCCTGTTTTCACAGGGTCCCAGGTCCACTTCCTCTCCTAGAGCCGCGGCTCTGGAAGGAAGCCATTCACAAGGCTCAGCGCGACTCGCGCATGCACAGTGCGCGCCCGACTTTGGAGCTAAACTTGTGATGCCAGCGCCGCCGAGGGGAGGGGGGGAAGAGCGAGCCCTCGGGTGACTGCATCGCTGGAGTGTGGGACAGGTGAGTGTCCGATTGTTAGAAGTCAGCAGCTACACTTTTTGTAATTGCTGACTTTTAACTGGGTGGAACACCGATTTAAATGAGTTTACCAATTACCCCATAGTAAACTCTCATTGTATCAACTATAATTATCAAATATTAGAATTAGCAGTTGTGGGACTCTTCACAGTATTGCATATCCTCTAAGAAAGCCGTAATGACAAAACGCGTCAAAGTGTGGCTATAGTGAGACTGGAAGCGATGTCAGCACACCAGCTGGAGGTGACACTGACCTCTGGAAGTGGGCAAGCGAGCTGGGTGAGACCCTGGGAGTACCAGCCACTCAGTCTGAGTGTGGAACTGATGATTCCCTGATAGTGATAAGCTTGATTGTGTTTTGCATATGTGAGTGTATTTATAACTGGGAGTGGAATATGTAATAAAGTGGAATGGGATTATGCTATGTGGGCTATACTTTTTTTGAGCTCTAGTGGAGAGTGAGTGCTTATGCTGAGTCAATTAATTATCCCAGGCTGGAAAGACATGAAGGAAAGAGTTGTGCTGATCATGTGATTTATACTGATCAGTAAAATGAGAGGCAATTGACATTGATGAGTGTGGTGTCTTGTGGCGAGTGGTTGTCACCTGATGCACCCCGTTGAATAAAGCGGATATTTAATAGTGGATGTTGGGACTGTCATTTAGCGACTTTCTTTTCTATGCAGTGGACACTTTATCTGTTAAAAATCAGCACAAAGGTGGACTGGTGTCTTTCACATTTACTCACTGGATGACAGATCGCTACCTAAGGACGTCCATACACAGAGCAAATTTCTTTCCTAAGCGTATATTAAGGGTGTGCTTCTGCGCTCCCACAGTCTCTCTATGTGTGTATGGTAGCTGGTGTGTGTCAGCTGCTCACACAAAGATGTGAATCCACAACATCAAACAAAATCTAAACACAGGTAAAAGGGGTGGAGCGCTAACACTTGTATACAATTTAAAATTCCATAGCAATAAAAGCATAACAAGCGTAAAATCCTGAGATGATAAGATCTAAGTGTGGTAAATTGATATTAAAGTATATATAAATACTGCTTAGTGGTATATCGTTATACGTCTCAAGGCTGGACCAGCATATACCACATCAATCAACCCAAGCTGTGCAACATCAGATCATACATATGAAACATTTAGCAAGTCCAGATATATATAAAAAAAAAAAAAAGGGGGGGTAAAACTTCTGTATTAATAGTCTATAAGAGCAATCATAAAACAGGTCCTTCGGGTTGTGACTTTCTTCTTAAAAATATCTTGTGCCTTTCTTTATAGGTGCTTAAGTGATGTTAGCAGGGCATATAATATGGTGACTTTTCATCTGTGATATCACTTCTAGGTGCTCAAGCCTCTCACCTGGAGTGTGCTAAACAAAAGCACAAAAAGGTATCTTTGTGTGGTAAGGGACCAGTTCCACCACTAGGGGTCCTCGGTCTCCTATTCCTTCCTCTTGCTTCCTTCTCTACTCATATAAGCTCCATACCATCAGCTGTTTCTCTGGGGTCATCTCAGGGGGGTATATGGGGACAACAAACAAAACCTCTCTTGGTGCAAATAACGTTTTAACAAGCGTTTATTAGAAATAAATAAAAACAGGAACACTCACTTTTTAAAACAAATCGCATGCAAAACTCCACGAGCATCGAGCTCGTTCCAGTAACATCTAGGGTACACCTCTCCTGCCGCCCTACGCGTTACGTCACATGCCTCGTGACTTCATCAAAGGGTATAGCAGGAGACGTGTGGAGGTGTCTTTTTGTATCCCTTCGAATGTATCCACCATTTTGTCAATGATTTTTGCCATGTTATGCTGGGAACGAACGGCGGCCATTTTCTTGTAGTCCGTTAGGTCCGTGCATACACCGCATTCATTAGATTTTGTTGTGTGTCTCTCAATGTCAGTGTTCATCTATTCCGGGTGTGTGTCTGAATCTTTGGCTGGCACTTGATTGTAATTTTAAAAGTTATTTTTGGGGGACGGTTTCTTTTTGTGATGGTTTGGTGCAAATAGGTGTATTACTGTAGCTACCAGCGCCATTTTCTTGAAGAACTTAGTGAAACAACTGACGCCATTTTCTTTTGGATTATATACCTATATTTGTTTTCCTATGTCAGTATTTTTATATATATACGGATTGTTTTATTCACTTCATGCAATGCATTCAATACATGCAAAAACATTATTCTCCACATAGTTCTTGAGGATAAAAAATAATAAAAGACTAAAAAATGGTCTGCCGGATTTTTTATATAAAATTGTGTGTAGTGATTGTATGCAAATCTGTTAATGTATTGTGTCTTAATTACGTAAAAAGTTGGTAAAAGCTTCCAAATTTAAAATATAGGTGTCTAACACTAAAGTGCAACTGTATATCCAGTGTGTGAATGTGTTCTGCGATAAATCTTTTATATAGATTTAAAACAATATATTCCATCCAATCTGATGCTATAATGTTGCATCCATAATTGTCACATAAATCCATAGTTTGGGTGAATGGTTGGGAACTAGTATTCATAAATAGATACCTTATATACATCAATAGATAACACATATTACATACAGCATATGTATCTTAATTCAATGTCATAAAAATAAACTATACAGGGTGTTTTGCACTGTATTCTATCTGCTCTTAAAGTGCTAAAGTATATGGGGTGTTTACAGAGATAGTGCTATACAGAGTATTGTGCAGTGTGTTCTATCTGCTCTTAAAGTGCTAGAGTGTATGGGGTGTTAAAAGATTGTGCTAACATATAAGATATGTAAAATATATATTAAAAAATATCAAAGAACTAGTAAAAATGCTCCTGAAAAGGAAACAAACAAAACTAAGAAGAATAGAATAGAAGAGCTGAAAGAACAACTCAATAAATACAAAGACACAACAGAGTTTATAGCGTTGACCACACAATTGAACAAAGATCTCACTAACAAAGACAGAGAAGTAAAAACAAGAAAAGCTAAGAAATACGCAAGGGATATAAATGATTACAAAGCGGACCAAGTCTTCAAATGGCAGAATCAAATAATGAAAGAACCAAATTCAAATGTATCCACACCTGAAAAAACTGTGAGATATATTGAATATGAGACACCACAACAAGAAAAATACCCAACACAAGGTAACAGACAAGATACACACCCATCAAATGAAGCAACAAGATATGTGATGACCCCAAAAAGACAGAAAAACGAGATGGGATATGGTGAGAATAACACACCCAGGAATTATGGTAGAATACCAGAATACAGAGAACATACACCCCAATACACTAGAGGTAAGCCTTACTAGCAACGTACACCGCAATATCCAAAAGGGAAACCGTATTGGAATAATAGAAAACCGTACAACTGGCACAACCAAGACTCCAGGCCAAGAGATGGAAGAGGAAGACCATACCAACAGAACTATCACACACCACAATGGAAAGAAACATACAGACCCCCGAATAGAAGCCCAGTACCAACCTACAACTACTATGCACCTAAGAGAGGATTACCATAATAGGAGATATGAAGAAGAACTATATAATAGCCGGGATAACAGACACTATGAAAATCAAAGAAGAGAAGAATATCACTATGGGAACCAACGAGGAGAAGAAAGGCACAATGGTAATTTTTTAGGGAATCGCATGGAGAAACATTCTCTGAGAAGAAGAGAAGAACAAAGAAATGCCACAACAAGAAAGAGCATAGAAAGAAAAGAGGATGCAGAGGTGGGAAGAGACAACAAAAGAAAAAGAGAATAATAGGGGAAGGTGTATTCAACCTAAGACATTAACCCAAGAGGAAATTAAAGTTTTAGACAAAGGGTTAAAATATGCACCAACCAAAAACATGGACAAGTTTCAGACATATATAGGAATTCAAAAATATATACGGAAATTGAACATCAAGAAGTACATAGTAACCAACCCGATCAGAGCCATGCAGGAAATGTTTGGTCTGCAGGATCAATGCCGTTAACACTAGGAGAGTGGTTTCTTTCTCAACAGCTAATTCTCAGGAACAATTTTCTATCAAACCCTTTATCACGTGCACGACTAAGCACGTCGTGTACCTAATTAGGTGTCCCTGTGGTCGCGAATATATAGGGAGGACCATTCGCAGTCTCCAGGTTAGACTTAAAGAGCACATTAAAAACATAAAAAAGGGCTTTCCTTATCACAGCCTGTCCAAACATTACGCCAAATATCATAACAGAGACCCCAGGGGAACTACCTTTATAGGTATTGATAAGTTCTTGGGGGATTGGCGTGGCAGTAATATGACCAGAGGGGTGTCCCGTCTTGAGACCCAATGGATTTATAGAGCTAAGACTTATCGTCCATTGGGCCTCAATATAGAATGGGATATTAATGCCTTCATTAGCAATTCCTAAATGGCTCCTTGGGTTCAGTACTGCTGAGTAGATGGTGTTTATCAGATTCAGGTGGTGTTTGTTATTTACGTTTTGGATTATATAGCCCAATTATTAATTGTGTCCAATGTATATTTTTATTGAGGATGTATTATAGAGGGATATATCTTTCTTGTTATGTATTTTATTTTTTGTCCACTAGGTGGCGGTGTTTTCTGGCTCTCTGTTCCTTGCCCATAGCCTAGAGAAATAGGTTTAAGTAGATTTTATTTACATGCAAGTTTTGCCCTAAGAGTTTGGGTTAAAATTGAATATATCATATTAAGTACCAGGGTGGGCGGTTGCCTTGTTTATACATTTCAGGCCTTTTTGCATAAAGAGGTCTGTGTCATACACTTCCGGTTTTTGGACATAAAAGAATTTCTGGCAAGCTGTCCACTTCCGGGTTGTTGGTTGCTGCTGAACGGTCGTTGGAACGCCGCCCATTTCCGCCCTGAGTGTACTTAAGAACGCTTGTTTCCGTCTGTTTGTAACCACGCCCCCTGACGACGTCATCTTGTGATGAAACCGGTAGGGGAGGAGCTACTCGTACGGGCGGAACGGCGAGCGAGGACAACACAGCCATCTGGGATGTGGGAAGTGCTGGTCGCTTACCACATATTTGTCTCAGGCGCATTTTATCCAAAGTACATGTGAGTGCAATGTGTTTTATACTTGAGTACATTTTCTATCTATACGTGTTGCACTATGGAGTGTGGTTTGTTTGTTTACATACGCTGCTGAGAGCAGGTCGGAGGAAGGAAGTGGTTTGGTGGAAGGTGACACGGATTGATTTTCTTGCTTCATGCGCTCAAGACCCCTGTAATAAGGGTCCACCCTAGGGGGTAAGAGTCAGTGTGTGCGGTGATGGTGATGGCTTTCCACTATTCCTTATAACCCCTGGATTTATGAACAAGTCTGAAATCTCCTTTGACGCCATTGATGAACTTGTATTACTGTCATTGTTCAGTTATTATATTCTTTTAGCGCTGCACCATTTCCTATTATATGTTTACAGTGCGTTCAACAGTGTTTGTGCCAGCTGCTTGTTTAAATCTCAACATTTGTATTTGCACAATTTTTTTGTGTGTGGGTTTGGCACAGCATTATTTCTGTTTTAAAGAATACACACATCAAGAGCAAGAAACTGTACACAGTAATCTACAAAATAAATCATTATTCAATCCTAATGTAAAGGACAACAAGCATATAGAAGTTTTCAAGAACCTTGTCGTAAATGATGTGAAGAATCTAAAGATCAACAGAAGAGAAGACCCTGCCTATATAAGAACAGGCATAAAAAGATTGGTGCAAAGGAAAAACTTTAGACCAGCAGACAAAGGAGGAGGAATCGTGCTGTTATCAAAAGAAAAATACCATGAGATGATGATGCAACTACTAGAAGATAAAAAGACATATGAAACATTGAAAAGCAACCCGCTAATGAAATCAAAAAAGGAATTCGAGAAAGTGATACAGTTAGGAGTGAAAAGAGACATCCTAAACAAAAAAGAAGCTAGGTACTTGGTCCCAGATACATGTCAGACACCAGTTATATACTGCACTCCCAAGATACACAAAGATAAAGAGAATCCCCCACCTAGACCGATAGTAAACGGTATTGACTCACTCACTGCCAGAATAGGAGAATATGTGGACAATTTCCTGCAACCAGTAGCTACAAAAACTAGAGCCCACCTAAAGGACGCCAAACACATACTACAACTGATAGAAGAGTTTGGACATATAGAGGAACCGGTAATAATGGCAACGGCAGATGTAGCCTCATTATATACTATCATTGAGCATTACCAAGCATGCGAAGCAGTGAAATGGGCACTTAGACAACACTATGACCTACCATGTAAACAAAGAAAATAACTGATAAAATGCATATATTTCAGCCTCAAAAACAATTATTTCTGGTACCAACAGGTATATTACCACCAGAAGACAGGTGTGGCAATGGGAGCAAAATTTGCCCCAAGCATAGCGAATTTATTTATGGCCCAATGGGAAGACAAAAGCATTTATACGAACACACCACCAGAATTAATGATGTACAAAAGATATATCGATGATATCATTATCCTATGGAAAGGCAGTAAAGAAAAACTTGTCCTGTTTCTAGACAAGCTCAACCAGAATGATAGAAACATAAGGCTGACATGGGACATCAATGAGAAGAAGATAACCTTCCTAGATCTAGAAATAATACAAACAGAAAACAAACTAACAACAAGGACATACTTCCGCTAGGAAGTTGCCATCACAAAAACTGGCTCTATAATATACCAAAGGGACAACTGACAAGAATTAAACGCAATTGTACAAATAACACAGATTTTATCGAACAAGCAAAAATCTTGGGAGATAGATTTGTGAAAAAAGGATATGAAGATAAATACATAGAAGAACAAATCAAACAAATTTCTCAGGTGGACAGGAAGACATTAATAACCAATGAGACAAGAAAAAACAACCAAATGGACCAAGTACCCATCATCTTAGACTACAATGTCCAATACAAGAAAGTAGAGAACATCATCAAACGACACTGGCATATATTACAAACAGATAGAGATTTGAAAGAGATACTCCCACAGCAACCAAAGTTTGTATACAAAAAGGCCCCCACACTCAGAGACAAGCTAGTGAAAAACGTGATAGATCCACCAAGAAAAAAATTCACATTCTTTACAGGCAAAGGTTTTTACCCATGTAAAAGATGCTTTTCCTGCATCCGCACCAAACACCCGAACCAAAGGAGACAAGACTTCACATCCACACAAACAGGAGACGAGGAAGACACAACGTAGGATACTTCAGAAACTAAAATATACAGTGAGGACAAACACACCTACACTTCAGAACAGAGGAAACCAAGCCCACAA
>BLSH010000829.1:403973-420712 GCA_018402905.1 Glandirana rugosa | reverse complement strand
GACAGGGCATATGCTGGTCCAGCCTTGAGACGTATAACGATATACCACTAAGCAGTATTTATATATACGTTAATATCAATTTACCACACTTAGATCTTATCATCTCAGGATTTTACGCTTGTTATGCTTTTATTGCTATGGAATTTTAAATTGTATACAAGTGTTAGCGCTCCACCCTTTTTACCTGTGTTTAAATTTCTTTCCTGTAACCACGGGTTGCAGTTAAGAAATTAGCTTGATTCCCCCAACAACATAGACAGTGCTGACAGGAGAATCTCTTCTGCCTGGCCATTGTCTTGTCTCAGTAGGGGGGCAGGGAAAGCAGCCCTCGCCTGGAGAAGACAGTGATTATCACTAGCAACTATAGCAGCCGCTAGTGATAATCACAGATAAAACCCGCCGTGCTAGTTGTCCCCAAGTTAATCGATCAATCAACTTGGTAGATTCAGGCTGCCTATACACGGTTCAAAATTCGTAAGGGTTATCTTGAGATTTCAATTGTGTATGGCCCGCCTAAGAGTGACTGTTAATTACGCTTTATTGCTTTTTAGATGTATTAAATTGAATATAATAGCAGCACACTATTTGTAGAAATTGTGATATATTACTTAACTCTCTAAGCACAAAGTCTTTTGAATTGTTGTTTACCTTAAGTTTTATCTGCATTTAATATTTATATTATTTTTAAATATTTAAAATGTATCCTTTTTTATCCTTATTTACCATTGGGTTTTACATTTAATCATTCTGCAGCATACAAAGGCCTACTCCCCATAGGGGCCGGTAATAAAACATAGAATTATCTAGAAATTCTTTCTTCTTTTTAGAGGGAGGGATTTGGGTATTTTCCTGGGGGGATTCTCCCTATCAATACTATGTACTAGTGAGGTCCAATTATACAGTAAAAGATGTAGTAGGATTTAAGATGCAGTTTCAGATGCCGCACTTCACAAAGAGTATTGACCCATTCAATTGTTCTGTTCGACATGTTCATATTGACTATAAAATTCACTTTGCTTTGTATTTTTGCAATTTAGAAATATAAATAAATAGAAAGTTGGAAATATAAATAAAAATAAAAAAGCACATTTTTCTTTGCAGAATTCAACTTTAAAATGTTTGCGGTGTAAAATGATAAAAAAAGCTAAAATGCCTTGATAAAATCTACATCACATTAAATTATCTGCAGCAATGAAGTATATCAGAACCTGTCATCCCAGTTCTTTGCAATTTCTTAAGATGTTTGATTGATAAATTGAAAGCAAGCTGTGAATATGAATGCACTTTATCTAGTAGTACAGTGAAAATAAATGGATTTTGTGTGTGCACTGACCTGTGCTTAAATTTAGCCTTAAGAAACATTTTAAGAGTGCAGAGACTTCCACAGCACTACCCTCTAGTGGCTACAAATTAAGACTGGTCGTGTAAAATCAAGGTCTTAATGCACAAAGCTTGGTATAATTTGCTTTTTTTAAGCTTGGAAACATGAAGTAGCTTTAAGAATTTTTAAAATATTTTAAGAAGTAAGAAATAATATTTAATGCTTATTAAAATGTGTTTTAATTATAATCTTAATGTTTTTAGACTTATTTTTTAAACACATTAATTCATTTTTAAATGCATGAAATGAATACTATTATTCAATACATTTCATCTCTAGCTAATATACAGTAGATGCTTGCTTCCTTATATTATCATGTACATTTTATTATAAATCTTTATGTGAAGAGAAAAAATGGTTTAACAGTTCTGAAGTCGTAAAAGCAAGGCTTCGAGGTAATTTTAATTAAAAATTCAGCCAATAAACCATACATAAAGCAGAGCATATGCAGTTACTTAAAACCAATGGAAAGGTAAAGTATGAGAGGAACAGAGAAGTCGATAGCTGTTTTGTGCAAACATACTAATTGGAGACCATCTTACTATCATCCAGGTTTCTCCAATCAACAAAAAAATGAACAAACCCACTTGGTAAGCAAACTGGATTAATTAATAGCCTTCCCACCCAGCCCTGGAATCCCTTTAAGGTTTGGTTCACACCAGAAAGTCCCACGACTTAAGGTGCGACTTTGCCATGTGACTTCATTGTGGCTTTAATGCGACTTCATTAACCAAAGTCAATGCAAGTCATGATGAAGTCGCCCAAAATTAGTGCAGGAACCTTCCTATAAGTCGCTGTGACTTGAGTATGGTTTCATTGCAGTTAATGGGGTGCAACTTGTCATGCGACTTTGAAGTTTTAGAAGATCACAGGTACAATCTCAGGCTCCTGCAGACTATCAGTGTAGCCATCTGCCCATGCCTCATATGGGCAGGGAGTTACGGAATGACAGGAAGAATAAATTAACTGCTTAGAGCACTAATCAGTGCCCTGGTAGTTTTTGAAAAATAAAAGCCACCAGCCGCAATGACTGCCTGTAGTTGTATTTCTCCCATTCATAGAACTCTGTCAATGAATGATGCAGCTGGGTGGGCTGAGCCCCGCACAGCCACTTTTTTTTAAATTGTGACAGCAGGTGCCGGGAAAGGATCCCCAGCTCGCTGTCACAATGGGGACTCTAGGGGGCAGGAACTGCTCATTTAGTAACATGCTACATGTTTACACCCTGATTACAGGTGTAATGTAACATGTTATGACACTTGAACTTATGTTTTAAAGTCATTGGGGTTGATTTACTAAAACTGGAGAGTGCAAAATCCGGTGCAGCTCTGTGTGGCAGCCAATCAGATTCTAACTTCAGCTTATTCAATTAAGCTTTGACAAAAAAAACAGGAAGCTGTTGCAGAGCCGCACCAGATTTTGCACTCACTAATTTTAGTAAATCAACCCCATTGTCTCCTCCTTATTCCCCCCAACACTGTTTATATTTCTTTTTGCCTTTACTGTCTGTATTTCTGGAATATCAACCAGTATTTTTCTGTACTTTTAGGGGTTGATTTACTAAAGCTTGAAAGAGCAAAATTTGGTGCAGCTCCACACAGAAACCTTCAAGGTTTTATGGTCAAAGCTTGATTGGACAAGCCGAGGTTAGAAGCTGATTGGCTAGCATGCACAGCTGCACCATTTTTTACACTCTCCAGCTTTAGTAAATCAACCCCTTAGTGTTTTCGAAGCACATTCATTGTCAAAATGTAAAATCATATATTTATTTCCACATTGTATTTCAATTATTTCTAGCCTTCTCTAAACAGCTATGCAAATTGTAAACTCGTCAATATCCGCACACATTTACTTGTGAATTTTGTGTCACGCATTTGCTATGCTTTGTAGATAGGCACTGTTATGTCACAGATTTCATAAAAAACAGGTATGTGCGCACAACCGCTATCAGCCCAGTAGGTGTACAAATATATATATTATGGTATACCACAAGAATGATACATAACAATATATAATAAAAATAACATATAAATGAGAAGATGACATATAAAATGAAATTAAAAATAAAGTCCCTACCACATCACACAATTTGTGAGGTGGAGGTGGAAGTCCATAAATATTCCAGGAGGAGGCAGCCAATCCCAAGAAGCTGAACCGGGCTTCACAAAACTGAAAGATAAGAAAGGAAGGGAGGCGCCTCTAAGTGCAGTATTAAAAACAGGTTTATTACAAAGAGGGATTAAAAACACTCACTAGATATAAAGGAATAATCAGTGGGGGAACCAGTCCATAGTGGCATCACCGTATGCTCTGTGCACCAGGGGATGTGTCTCCTGACACTCAGTGGCTCTCCGGTCGTCTGTGGAAGAGATGGTGAAGCTGGCTGTGTATCCAGGACGAGGCTCGGACCGCAGGAGACAGGGCGCAGGCGAGTGACGTCACTGCTATGCGACGCGTTTCATTGGGCGAACGGCCCAGGTGACTGTAAGACCGCGCCTCTTCCTCAGGCAAGGACTGTTCAGAACGGGAACATGCTGGATATATATTGGCTAAAAAGGTGGGGGGAGGGACAGATGTAAGTGACCTCAGTGAGGCAATATCCGGAATTAAAAAGCAGTGTATGCAAAGGAGGTATATGCGGAGAAGCAGCATTAAAACACACAGCAATATAATGCAACAAAAAAACAATGTAGGAGCAGCAGCAAGGGTACAGATGAGTGATGGGTGTACTGTTAATAGATACCAAGATACAATCGTAAGGACATGTAAATATAAACTGGGGAAACAAGAAAGTGTATATATCTTGGGGGCACTGCTTGATAGAACCTAATGTGTGTAATCATATACATACATTAACACAAAGTCGAAAGGAAGGGGGAGATAACGTAAAGAGAGATATGCATTAACAGTATGTACATAAGTTACCCAAATATAATTCAATGTGAAAAACCTATCTGCGGTCAGCACTCCCTCACACAAAGACATGCGAGTGGGGGTGAGATCGCTAGTATAGATGATAAGTTTCGCAGGGAAACACTATATATAATGGACATGACTAGAAGGTATGGAGAATTAGGGAATGGTGCATAGACATGGTATGTCAAAACAGAGCCGTGTGCTGCACAAGCGATTTGTACGCCCAATCGCAGAAAGAGTTGGGACAAACGAATCGCATAAAAACAGCATGTTCACGGATCACATGGGGACAACATATTCATGGGAGCATCTGGCAAATATTATTAGTGGTCTATATGCGATCAGCACTCCACCACACAAAATTATGAGAATGTAGCATAGCGTCTCATATGTAAGCTGTACATAATAATCATCACATGAAAGTATATAGAGATAAATATGGAAAGTAGGTGCATATACACGGTATGCCCAGCAGAGCCGTGCACACGAATAGTACGCCCTCAAACAGAAGAGATTGGACCATGCATTGCACGCATGGATCGCACGCCCAATCAAAGGGGCACATATTCATGAAAAGGGCCCCCTATATAAAGCCGCTATAGGAAAAAATGTAAAAGAATGTTAGTTTATAATGATGGCAAAGGTACAAAGTTACAGGCAGGTGGGGATAACATACTACAAGATTGATGACGTCTCAATGCTTTCATTCAGGCCGCCAGGTGAAAGAACATCTAACGTAAATATCCAAAATGTTTCCCGAGCGCAGAGTTTTTTAAAACTTTCTGCTTCGGGTAATGTGGAGGCAATCTGCTCGATAACCCACACCCTCAGGCCCTGTGTGGACTTCTTGTGTCTCTCCAAGAAGGGTCTGGGTATGCTATGGTAGTCCTCTCCTTCTTCAATAAGCCTCCGGTGTTCGCCAAAGCGACACCTTAAAGGTCGGATGGTGCGGCCCACGTATAGTAAGCCGCACGGACATCTGAGGCCATACACCACAAAGTTGGAAGAGCAATTATAGAACTGATTCAGTGTGTATGTCTTTCCTTTAGTTTCAAATGAAGATTGACCGTGATTGACAAAGGCGCAGGTTTTACAAAGTGCCTTGCGGCATTGAAACATTCCTACCAAAGGAATTAGGGTAGGTATAGTAGATTCGGCCCTAGAGTTTCTGAGCTTGCTGGGCGCGATCCTCCCTTTCAGGTTGGGAGCTCGGCGATAGGTCACACGAGACTCAGGGGGTAATGTGTCTCTAAGATGGGGGTCCTGCAGTAGGACGTTCCAATGTCTGGAGAGTATATTTTCCATTTTTTTATGTTTGGTATGGACTAATCGACTAATTGCTTTGAACAAATTTTATAACACAGGCCCTACGGTACACTTTGGCTCTGCCTGTCCTAGCATAACCACCTCACAACCGCCTAACGGCAGAATTGGGGGCCCTACCTCATTACCCATACATCACTCCCCTAGTCCTACAGACCCACTTTCTCTACACATGGGTACCAACTTGGTGTCTACTTCAAACACCCTTCCTGCCCCTCATGAGAATCAAGACCAGTCTACACTTGCAGTACCACCTAATATAAAGAACCTTCGGCCAGAGGCTCCAGGTGGACAGTCGGTCGATCATCATGTCACCATTACCACTGGACAGGTCTCTTTTTTAGTACACAGTCCTCCTCTCTCCCAACCCAGAAAAAGAAAACTTTCAGGAGGGGCTGTAGAGGAGGACGAACTAAAAACAGATGCTCATGTTCCCAAACTCCGCAGACAATAACGATTTTTAATCTTTCATCTCACGTATTGTCAACATCTGAAACCACTCTGCTCAGCCGTGGCCTCAATTTTGCTCCCACCTATAAACCCAATCCTTTTCAGCTTTTTAAGGACCTAAATGGATATATTAGAAAGCTTACATTACGTAGGCATTTCCATATTAAAGATGGCAAAAACGCACCCAGTATACAGTCTCCTGCCTCTCCTGATCATGAACTGATCTTCGATTTTGACAATGATGTGCTCGATAACTTGGAAGCACTATCCGCTGATCCCGACAATCTGTGCCTATACACCCAACATCTGGCAACCTCTCTGCCTATTGTACACTCCTCCCTCCAACCAAAATCCATTTTTTTCCGACTCAATCGAAAGGACCCTATATTGAGAGCTTCTATAGGCTGGTATTCTCTGATTTCAAAAAGCTGTGTGAGTCCACCTCCAACAGATCTAGCAATTTATCTCCTGCAGAAATATTAGCATTAGATGAACTTAGCAAAACGCATAACCTAGTGATTAAAGCCGCCGATAAGGGAGGTGGAATCGTTATCCAAAATAGGGAAGACTCTGTGGCTGAAGCCAATAGACTCCTGGCAGATTGCACCACCTATAAGTCATTACGATCAGACCCCACTGCCCAATATGCCCAGGAAGCTACCACACTGGTAAAATCCACTCTAATTAATGGCATCATAAGCAAAACAGAGGCTTCCTTTCTTTTGAATAAATTCTATCAAATACCTTATTTCTACCACCTCCCGAAAATACATAAAAGCCTGCAAGATCCCCCTGGTAGGCCTATTGTAGCGGCCATGGAGAGTGTGACGTCTGGGTTTAGCCAATATGTCGATTTCCATCTACAACCCATTGTCACACAATTGTCTTCCTACATCCGAGATGGGTCACACCTGCTAGGGCTTCTTGCTAACTATAGCTGGGAATCTTCATACATGTGGCTATCCCTGGACGTCTGCTCTCTCTACACCTCTATTCCCCATGAGTATGGGCTCAGGGCTTTGGAATATTTCCTTGCAGAAGACCAAATGATGAATCCCAGACAGGTGAAATTCATCCTGGAAGCCACTTCCTTTTGTCTAACACATAATTATTTTTGTTTTGATGGTAATTTTTTTCTACAGACACAAGGCACGGCTATGGGGGAAAATTTTGCCCCTTCCTATGCCAACCTTGCCATGGGGTACTGGGAGGGGAAGTATGTCTCTACCAACAATCCCTTCTAGGCCAATATCATTTTTTATGGTAGATACATTGATGATATAATCAGCATTTGGGATGGCCCCCCAAACCTCATTGACAAGTTTGTAGACCATTGTAACAACAATCCCTATGGTCTATCCTTCACTCATGTCTCTAGTCCCAGTACCCTAGCATTCCTAGACTTGGAACTGTACCATGCAGGAGATAGTATACTAGCTCGTAACTATACTAAACCTACAGCTGGCAACTCCTTCCTACATTATAAGAGCTGCCACTATCCCCCGTGGATAAAGAACATCCCGAAGGGGCAGTTCTGTAGACTGAGGAACAACTGTACGGCTACTGATGATTATGTTGCCCAGGACACTCTTCTAAAAACAAAGTTTCTAGAAAAAGCCTATCCTGAGACCTTGGTAGATGAGGCGTTTGAGGCATACAAAACAAAAAAAACCCCTAAAAAGCGTGATGTAGAAAATCCTTCCCTCCGCTTTATTACTACCTTCCATACCAAACATAAAAAAATGGAAAATATACTCTCCAGACATTGGAACGTCCTACTGCAGGACCCCCATCTTAGAGACACATTACCCCCTGAGTCTCGTGTGACCTACCGCCAAGCTCCCAACCTGAAAGGGAGGATCAATGCCGCAAGGCACTTTGTAAAACCTGCGCCTTTGTCAATCACAGTCAATCTTCATTTGAAACTAAAGGAAAGACATACACACTAAATCAGTTCTATAATTGCTCTTCCAACTTTGTGGTGTATGGCCTCAGATGTCCGTGCGGCTTACTATACGTGGGCCGCACCATTCGACCTTTAAGGTGTCGCTTTGGCGAACACCGGAGGCTTATTGAAGAAGGAGAGGACTACCATAGCGTACCCAGACACTTCTTGGAGAGACACAAGAAGTCCACACAGGGCCTGAGGGTCTGGGTTATCGAGCAGATTGCCTCCACATTACCCGAAACAGAACGTTTTAAAAAACTCTGCGCTCGGGAAACATTTTGGATATTTACGTTAGATGTTCTCTCACCTGGCGGCCTGAATGAAAGCATTGAGACGTCATCAATCTTGTAGTATGTTATCCCCACCTGCCTGTAACTTTGTACCTTTACCATCATCAGTCTGCACTTTGCCATCATTATAAACTAACATTCTTTTACATTTTTTTCCTATAGCGGCTTTATATAGGGTGCCCTTTTCATGAATATGTGCCCCTTTCATTGGGCGTGCAATCCGTGCGTGCAATGCACAGCCCAATCTCTTCTGTTTGAGGGCGTACTATTCGTGTGCACGGCTCTGCTGGACATACCGTGTATATGCACCAACTTTCCATATTTATCTCTATATACTTTCATGTGATGATTCTTATGTACAGCTTACATATGAGACGCTATGCTACATTCTCATAATTTTGTGTGGTGGAGTGCTGATCACATATAGACCACTAATAATATTTGCCAGATGCTCCCATGAATATGTTGTCCCCATGTGATCCGTGCGATTCGTTTGTCCCAACTCTTTCTGCGATTGGGCGTACGAATCGCTTGTGCAGCACACGGCTCTGTTTTGACATACCGTGTCTATGCACCATTCCCTAATTCTCCATACCTTCTAGTCATGTCCATTATATATAGTGTTTCCCTGCGAAACTTATCATCTATACTAGCGATCTCACCCCCACTCGCATGTCTTTGTGTGAGGGAGTGCTGACCGCAGATAGGTTTTTCACATTGAATTATATTTGGGTAACTTATGTACATACTGTTAATGCATATCTCTCTTTATGTTATCTCCCCCTTCCTTTCGACTTTCTGCTAATGTATGTATATGATTACACACATTAGGTTCTATCATGCAGTGCCCCCAAGATATATACACTTTCTTGTTTCCCCAGTTTATATTTACATGTCCTTATGATTGGATCTTGGTATCTATTAACAGTACACCCATCACTCATCTGTACCCTTGCTGCTGCTCCTACATTGTTTTTTTGTTGCATTATATTGCTGTGTGTTTTAATGCTGCTTCTCCGCATATACCTCCTTTGCATACACTGCTTTTTAATTCCGGATATTGCCTCAGTGAGGTCACTTACATCTGTCCCGCCCCCCACCTTTTTAGCCAATATATGTCCAGCATGTTCCCGTTCTGAACAGTCCTTGCCTGAGGAAGAGGCACGGTCTTACAGTCACCTGGGCCGTTCGCCCAATTAAACGCGTCGCATAGCAGTGACGTCACTCGCCTGCGCCCTGTCTCCTGCGGTCCGAGCCTCGTCCTGGATACACAGCCGGCTTCACCATCTCTTCCACAGATGACCGGAGAGCCACCGCAGTGTCAGGAGACACATCCCCTGGTGCACAGAGCATACGGTGGCCCCACTATGGACTGGTTCCCTTGCTGATTATTCCTTTATATCTAGTGAGTGTTTTTAATCCCTCTTTGTAATAAACCTGTTTTTAATACTGCACTTAGAGGCGCCTCCCTTCCTTTCTTATATGTCACAGATTTCACAGAGCCTGTCTACTGAATTGCAGAGATGTTGAGAAGAAAAAATTCAGGAGGCGGGGTCAGTACAGGAAGCATTGCTTGCAGACAGCAAGGTACCATGGGATATGTAGTTTTTGGAAACAACAGAGAAGAACCTGCAAAGCATGTCGGGAGTCCAAAACGTTGTGGAAATAAATGGCCAGGCAAAACTGACAACATGAAAGGAGATTTTTCAAATAAGTTTATGTTGGATTGCCAGATAGAATTATTGTTTTTTTGTTATTACAGTGCTGATGTTATAAATCTAAAGTGTATGCTGTGACCACATAGATTTCATCTAATACAATTTATGGAAAACTGTGTTAGAAAGATGTACTTAAAATGTTTTTTTTTTAATGTGTCCTGACTTGCATTTTATGTGAACCTGTTGCTTTTCCCTGTGTGGGCAGAGCATATGTTTATTTTAAAGGGTAACTCCATTTTCATGGTGAAGAAAAATAGCAAATAAAGAAAAAATAATGTACAGTAACATGTATAATTGTGATACAAGTCATATCGTGATTGAATGTTATTAAAAATTACCTTTCCTTTTCAATCTGCAGCTGCTGTAATTTTCTGAGAATACATTACAATATGGATACCTGCAGTTGTTCCGCACACAGAATGTGTACTGACCACTCCCCAGAAACATAATTTCCTGTATGTGTGATTGGCTCACCAATTTTCCCAGTAGTCTGCCTAAGATACAAGTCAGATTTCAGGCATCCCCTGCACAAAATTCCTTTGCAAAATGAGGGGCCTCTTTGCCTTTGGGTCTTTTCACACCAGTGGACCGCTCAGGTCCGCCTGTCAGTCTTTCAGGTGGACCTGAACGAACGCTCCATTGTCCTCAATGGAGTGGTGGATGCCAGCGGTGATATGTCCGCTGACATCCAATCTGCTCCTATCCGCCAAATACAGACGGATGGAAACCCTATTTTCCATCCGTCAGGCGGATCGGATTGGATGAACACGGACAGACAGTCCGTGTTCATCCGATCCACCATAGAGGAGAATGGAGCTGTGACAAGTCAGTCTCTGCACGGAGTGTAGAGACGGTCCTGTCATCTGCCCGCTCCGCTGTGAAAAATGGATGGATCCCTGCTGAGCAGCGGAGCCCATCAAAATGGGCTCCGCTCGTGTGAAAGGAGCCTTTAGCAAATCAATCCCAGTGACTTTTGCAAAAGAAGGATTGTGACCACTTCGCAGATCATTTTTTACCCTTAACATTTCTAAAAGTTTTGAGTTTTGTATGATGTATACAGGATCTGTAAGCCATTTTTTTTTTACATTTTTTTAACCTGTATTTAAAGTTTAAAATGGCAATCAATATGATCTTTACTCTAAAGATACAATTTTGAGATTTTTTTTAATAGAGCAACTTATCAAGGAAGGTTTTTTATTTTTCAGTCTTCTCCAATTTTTTCTCACAATCCTGGTGGATTCCTATACCTTGTTCTTTTTGTTCATTGTATCAAGCTAATATTGTATTTCCTCGCCTCCTTTTCTGTGGTCTTACAAAGTTTTCTTTTCAGGGACAACAGATCCTAGTTAGTTTATCAGCAGTTTATGCGGTATTCTTCCTTGAAACCCCTGTGGTTAATTGTGCTATATGCTATGCTTTGTATATTTTTTATTGGCTACACTCACCTGGATGGTTAATCAATAACATATAAAGGTCTTCATCTTAGGGACTCTGAATTTCGGAGTATTTAACCTTTTATTTAATTGTAGCATTCATTTGCACCAAATATATTCAATCACTCTGCATAAGGTTATAAACAGATTACTGTGATTTGGGGTTGCTCATTGTCAGTGGCCACCACAGTGTGCACTGCCTTTCTTCTCCTCACTTAATTTTGTACACATGTACTACTCATATAGATCCTAACATTGGATAGCATGGTATAAACCCTTAAAGTGATACTAAACACACACAGTTTAATTTACATTGCCCCTTCTATTTCTGAACATCTAAGTACCTTTTTCGTAATTAATATATATCTGTCACATGACCCAGATCTTTCCCAGCCTGTCTGCAGGGAAACACAAGCAGGATGAGTTTCTAGTACTCTACTGATGGTCACGTTAAAAAAAAAAAAAACTGCCTTTGGGATACAGAATAAATAATTAATATCAATAAACTGTTTTAAATTGTCATACAAATATATATGTGAAATCAAATTGTTATTATTCTTTGGTACTAACATGGTGTCATGCCCATTCAGCCTGTGTCTTAGAATAAAAGGGAGGTGAACCCTTCATTAATCTACATGTAATATGCTGCCCACCCCCATTGTGTTTAGCTGGTTAGTGGGCCTGGAGGAGGAGGAAGGGTGTGGGCTGTCATTTACCACTGTGTATACGCCTACATGTGTGACTCTAAAGTCACATGGGCTGCTCAGATGTGATAGAGAGGAAAGGCCCAGCATAGAAACTCACTGAAAACTGAGCATGTGCAGAGTTGCGACCACAGCTGCAAAATCACATGACGGGGCATGAACAGAAGGTGGAGATAGAGAGCAGCAAGATCAACCAGGTTTTTGCAGAATGCAGAAAATGATACTCTTAGTGACTGAGTGAGTATGAACAGCATGTAATACAGCATTTATTGATTGTTTTTTTATGATGTGGTTTTAGTGACACTTTAAGGGTTGTTTTACTAAAGGAAAATAGACTGTTCACTTTACAGGTTCAGTTGCACTCTGCAAGAGGATTTTTCCCAGAGCTTTGTGAATGAGGTGAAGCTTTGCTGTGCTCCATCATCAAATCATATGCAAGCAAAAATTCAGTTTTCAACATTATCTTTGCATGGGATTGGTTATTCTTTAAAAAGAGAAACTTCATTATATTTGCAAAGTTCTGGATAAAATTCCCTTGCAGACTGCAACTTCACTTGCAAGGTGAAAGATGTATTTGCATTTAGTAAATCAAACCCCTTAGTCCTCTACTTATATTTTCAATGTACTTGCTCCTCCAGCAGAATCTCACTTCATGCTTGTGGTAAAATGTACTATAACTCTGTTCTTTTATTTCTATATGTGTTCATTCGGTCAACTAATGATAATAATAATAAAGATGCTGACAGTTTTTGATGATTTGAAGAATGAAGTGATTAAAACTGATGTTTTAACGTTTTAGTGCTTTCTCTTATTTTTTACAGTTTGTTTTGATAGATCAAACAGGACTTGAACATTTGATTTTCAATTGTTATGCTGTGCTCTTGTAAAATCGTAAAGGGATCCTCAACCATAGAAGGCAATCCACTTTGCCACTCATAGCTCACGTCCTATTTTCCTTTGGCTCAGACTCTATTTATGCATTAAAATAGAATGTGGCGAGATAGCATGGAAGCAAATAATCTTTTAAACAAATTTGTATATTACACAACGTAGGATTTTTATATAGAGAAATATAAAACTTTACATCTCTTAAGCACAGATGTCAAATTACCTTTCTATTGATTGAAGAATTGCTTCTATCTCCTTTCAGCAAATGAAGGCTCTGTTACTAGTATGTATGGCCACTTTCTAATACTTTAGGGCTGAGCAGTGAGCACACTATTCTTATGCTAGAGCTTCCATCTGGCTCGTTCCAAGTCTCTCCTACATTAGAAATTTACAATCTGAGGCATGTGTACCCTTAATGGTATGAGGCAGGATGTTTCGGGGTACAGGAAAAAAATGTCAATAATGGTGGTAGTGTAACTGTATGTTTCTTGTTTGCTAAATGAAGCTAGGCTGTGCAGGTGGCAAGAAGCAGGAGAAATGGATGCCTTAATTAGGCTAGGTGGCTGGGGCACACACCAACAATACCATGGCATCACTGGTTTTTATGGTGCTGGCAGCTGATCTGCTTGTGGAAATGACAGTGGAAATGCCTGACACTGTGCAGCCTGGCTGCCTGAATCCTAGCACAGAACACAGATGTGAATATAGCCTTTGTGAGGATTATTCTAAAATGTGAAAATGTAACTGTTAAAAGCCTTATATCTTTTGAAGAGGTGTTTTATCCTATAAATTGTATGCCCATGTGAAACAGAAACTTTTCCTGTTCTTCTCAGTAGGCACCTAACCAAAAACTAAGAGGTGTCTCCCTCTGAAGATAGTGAGCAAAGTATAAGGATTGGGGATAAGCAAATCTGCCTGGGTTCGGTACGGAAACAGTTTCCAAAATTTTGCTTGAAATTTGTTAATTTTGTGGTGAACCCTACTAAACTGTAAAGGGGTTGATACTTGTTGTTCAATGCTAGCCATGTGTCTGTACAATAAGAACGCTATTGTCAAACAAAAGGTATGGGATGGCATATTTAACCACTTCCCGCCCAGCCTATAGCAGATTGACGGCTGGGAAGTGGTTCAGTTATCCTGACTGGACGTCATATGACGGGATTCAGGATAACAAGACGGTGTGCGCCGATCGGTGGTGTGGTGCGTCAGTCTGATGGACTCTGACGGAGGCTCTTTACCACGTGATCAGCTGTGTCCAATCACAGCTGATCACGGTGTAAACAGGAAAAGGCTTTTCCTCTATTCGCGCTGACAGACGCGAGTAGAGGAGAGGCGATTTGCTGCTCTCCTGACAGGGGGGGTCTGCACTGATCGATTATCAGTGCAGCCCCCCGAGGATGCCCACCCAGGACCACCAGGGATGACCACCCATGACCACCAGGTAAGCCCACCAGGGGTTGCAAACACTGTCCACTAGGGATGGCACTCTGTGCCCATCAGTGATTCCTGCCAGTGCTGCCTAACAGTGCCATCTATCAGTAGTGTCTGCCAGTGCCACCTATGAGTGCCCATCAGTGCTGCATATCAGTGCCACCTATCATTGCCCGTCAGTGCTGCCCATCAGTGCCTCATCATCAGTGCAGCCTCCTCAGTGCCCATCAGTAAAGGAGAAAATGTACTTATTTACAAAGTTTTGTAACAGAAACAAAGAATTTTTTTTTTTTTTTAATTTTCAGTATTTTTTTTTTTTTGCAACACAAAAAATAAAAACCCCAGAGGTGATCAAATACCACCAAAAGAAAGCTCTATTTGTGTGAAAAAAATGAGTGTTGCATGACCACGCAATTGTCATTCAAAATGTGACAGCGCAGAAAGCTGAAAATTGGCCTGGGCAGGAAGGGGGGAAAGTGTCCAGTAATGAAGTGGTTAAATAAGAAAAAAAAAAAGTATCTCTGGTGGCAAACATGCAAACTATTCAGCCAGAAGTTCATGATTTATGAACTTAGTGAATCCTGAGGATGTGTGATATGAAACTGCAGCCCTTAATCATATTCACTTAAAATGAATAAAAACATGCTCAATGTTTATTGCAAATTTGCATTTGCAATAAAATGTCCAAAAATCATAACATAATGTGCGTGTAAATTATCATTGTGTGCATGCAGTAATATCAATATGGCATCTCTTTTCTGAACTGAGGCTTTAGTGCCTTGTGCATACACGCAGAACTGCACACTCCCATTTACCTCTTTGCAGCTGGAGCAACCACTACACGAAGCTCAGTAACAGCTTTCTTCCTACAGCTGTTCAGAGCACA
Organism: Glandirana rugosa; assembly: GCA_018402905.1. Lineage (NCBI taxonomy): Eukaryota > Metazoa > Chordata > Amphibia > Anura > Ranidae > Glandirana > Glandirana rugosa. The sequence continues at coordinate 405,344 of BLSH010000829.1, read as the reverse complement.
CAAAATTAACCTAGGTTGAATGCTGCACCGGTTGCTGACACACTGCATTTGCAGCTTCTGGTTGCTAAGCAACTGATGTTACAAGTCTCTTGTTCCACTCTCTATACAAATGATGTTTAAAGCAGTCAAGTCAGGCAGAGCACTACAAAGCACCTGCAATGCCAAATTCATTACATAATAATTATAAATAAACAGTGTGGGGTGAAAAGCATGGTATATCAATATTAACCCCTGCCTTTTTTTTTTTTTTACTGTTTTTACTGTTTTCCATAATGCATAAGAGTGATGATGAAAGGTGGCTTGGACCATACCACAACCAGACCAAATGAGTGGTACTTACCACACTTGATACACTGCAGCCAGCTATTACAAACCACTCCAGTGCTGCTGGCAGCTTATGAATAAAAAAGGCATTAACTACTGAGCTATGTGAAAGACCCTGGGTATAGCTGTGTCCTGCACCAGTGAGGCATTGCCATCCAGGTGCATAGGATGGCTGCTTTCTGAACTCATCTACAATATTCCCCTGCCCCTGGACAACATCCTGCCTCTACGAAGTTTCTACCTCACGTTTCTCCTATACACCCAGGTACAGTCTGCCACTTCATCATCCCCACCCTCCTTATCACTCAAGCCTACTTGGCAATAAGCTGCAAGGATATCAGTGAGTAGTTCTTCTTCTCCCTCTATGCTCCTGGTGCCCTCTTCCTCCACATTTGATCGCAAGAATTCTTGAGCATCCTCTTGCATCAAGTTACTCATTCTGTGCTGAAATAATTCATCTCTTGCATATCAGCATTTAGGGAGAAAGCTATATTGGCTTTAGAGGAGCAAGGAGTGCATTTTCGTTGCTCTGCTTCTGGAGGGGTGAGGATGGGGAAGACTTGGTCAGCCATGTCACAACCTCTTCTGTGTGCTCTGGCTGCATAGCACCCCCATAGCCAGAAAGAAAAAAATGCAGACATGCCCTACCTCTTGGTGCCACCAGACCACCACTTTGTCATTTGGATGCAAAATTTGGTCACCCTCTACTAGTTGTCCATGAAGAACCTCTGCCTTCCCCTTTAGACCTCCCAGACATAAATACAGGAGATTGCCAGAATTTAAAAGCAGCTACTGTATATTGATAAGTGGATTGAGGATATGGTGCTTTGGCGCACTTTACAATTTGCTGATTGGTGCACTAAACTGTACCATACTAGTATGCAGTGCTCTGCTGCAAAGGACAGCTTTGTCTGTGTCACCAACAAATTAAAAGAACCTTGCAAAATTATTTTGAAATTAAATATTTTATATCCCCAAAACAATATATATATATATATATATATATATATATATATATATATCACTGGGCTGGGCTCTTTAAAAAAA
>BLSH010000829.1:393789-403963 GCA_018402905.1 Glandirana rugosa | reverse complement strand
CATTTTCGTTGCTCTGCTTCTGGAGGGGTGAGGATGGGGAAGACTTGGTCAGCCATGTCACAACCTCTTCTGTGTGCTCTGGCTGCATAGCACCCCCATAGCCAGAAAGAAAAAAATGCAGACATGCCCTACCTCTTGGTGCCACCAGACCACCACTTTGTCATTTGGATGCAAAATTTGGTCACCCTCTACTAGTTGTCCATGAAGAACCTCTGCCTTCCCCTTTAGACCTCCCAGACATAAATACAGGAGATTGCCAGAATTTAAAAGCAGCTACTGTATATTGATAAGTGGATTGAGGATATGGTGCTTTGGCGCACTTTACAATTTGCTGATTGGTGCACTAAACTGTACCATACTAGTATGCAGTGCTCTGCTGCAAAGGACAGCTTTGTCTGTGTCACCAACAAATTAAAAGAACCTTGCAAAATTATTTTGAAATTAAATATTTTATATCCCCAAAACAATATATATATATATATATATATATATATATCACTGGGCTGGGCTCTTTAAAAAAATGTTCTCAGCAGTGGACAGCTGCAGGGAGGGGGGGGGGGGCTGGGCTGTGCCCTGACTGGCTGTTGCTACAGCTTAAGAGGACCTGCCCCTAGTAACCCTGGGGAAGGAGGAGTACCGATTGGCTGCCTAAAGCAGGCTGGTTCCCAATTGGCTGGGGGACATTTTTGCCCCATCACCACTGGGAGAAGCAGGAGATCTGATTAGAGGGCTCTGGGATTCATTTAAAGAGCCCAGGAACCACGTGGGGATCAAGAGTGCCTGGCCAGTACAATATACCCCCTGGGAAGTGTTCTGTGAGTAGAGAAACAGAATTGAGAACTTTCTGTGACTGCTACTACAGAGTCTTGGAGCTGAACTGTGGTGTGTGTGCCCAGGGAGTGTTAGCCTGGAAGCTTGTGCTACAGGGCTCAGGGCTGCAAGAAGCCACGGGACTGTTGTTGTGACCTGCTGGGCACATAATGTTGCCAGAGGATCTCTTCTGCCAGGAAAAGTGTGCTGCACCTGAATTACATGCAAAACTGTGTGCAGGGACCAGGCTGTGGGCTGTTGCTATTCTGAACACTACTTTCTGCAGTGAGGGAGGAAAGACTGCTTCTATTCCAGTGCGTTCCAATTGCTCACAGTGATCACGTGTTCTAGATACCTGCCAAAGCTGCAGAGAGCTGGCTCAAGCGGAAGGACCCTTTCACCAGCCACAGAGGAACCTCTCGGGACTAGAATCAGCCATCAGTGGTGAGAGGCTTCCAGCCACCATCTTGTTTAATTTAGTGCGCATTCCCACGCAAGGGCCCCATCACTAGCAGACTCTTTACATATTCCCACTGGCCAGTGGTTAGGCAGGGCAACTCTGCATTAGGTAGTAGGTAGGCTGTATTGGCTTTGCAAATGCCATTTGCATTGCTGTACTGTGTTAGATTGTCATTAATCTGCAATTACAAGCCAGTATAGCTCACTAGCGCCTGCCTAGTGCATGTTTGTGCACCAGTTGCTTCCCAGGTGGATGTGGTGAACAAACAGTGACACCCTGTAAATTGTGTCACTTAACAAGGTGCCTACATTGCTATATTGTAATTATTTGTTAATTAACCCATTCCTTTCCAGGGCTTTGACATCTAATAAAGCCAATTTAAACCTTCAAGGTGTGTCAGTACGAGTCCAGGAAGGGGCAAGTCATCACAGGTGCAGGGCAGAGGGGACCCAATAAAAATACTTGCGGCTCCTGCAGGGGTAGCGCTACATATATTTTCTTGATTAAAAAATCTAAACATGTGAAACAAGGAAATACAAAATCCAAATACCCCCCCTCCCCCTCAAAAACCTCAAAAAAAAAAACTCTGGGGTGGAGGGAGCAGCTAAACAGCAACTGAAGTTGTTGTTGACCCACACACAAAGGTATTCATAAATAAACTGTTGGGTTTATTCACTGTTAACACAAAGGAGGGTATACAATATTATGGAAACGTTACACAAAGCAATTCACAATTATGTGTCACAATACAGAATAGTGAAAACAGGGGTTACAATGGGAAAGCAGGAAGCCGTGCACTGCTGAAAACAGATAACAACCAACTTTATTAAACCTAGGCATAGCATGATGCAGCCCACGCCCCTCTCTAATGTTTCTAACGTTTTAGCCAATTCGGGCTAAAGCCAGCCATAGATGCAGTGAATTTCTACCACGGGTTGCAGGAAAGAAAATAGCTGCCTCCCGCAGAGCCATTATGTTCTCCTGGCAGGAGGAGCTGTCCCTGCCAGGAGAACACCGTGATTACCACTAGCGGCTATAATAGCAATAATCACGTGTGAAATTCAACAGGCTGGTTGCACCCAAGTTGATTTGATCAAACAACTTGGGTGCATTCAGCCTGCCCATACATGATTTGAATCTCAGTCAGTCCTTGCTGAACTGGCCGTTATTCAAACTGTCTATGGCCGGCTTTAATCTTGGGTGAAATATTACAGAGGAATGATCCTAAGCAGGCAACAGTGGGTGATGGATGTAAGACAGTAATGGATGGAGAGAATAAAGTAAGAGACTCAGTTGGAGATCAGGAGTATTTCTTCTCCTTACAAGAATGGTATTATTTACAAGTTAACTAATTTTCTTTTCTGTTCTCCTAATTCTCTTTGATGTTTTTAAATTATGCAGTGGGAACTTCCATTAATATTATTTAACATCCTTTTGCAAACCAGAAAGCAATTGCTTCAAAAAATTATTTTAATAACAAAATAAATAAAAATCCCCAAAAAACGAATTTTTAAAATTCTTCTTATTATGTTGCAGCAATTCTAGCCATTTTGCTGGCTGAAGTAAACACTTATGGCCACAATGTTTTTGTGATGTAGTGTGTTGTGATAACATGCTCATTACAGCAACACAACTAACACCCATTACATGTGTTAACGTGTTGCTGTGTCATTCATTTTAAATAGCACCTCAACTCACCAAGGCAATGCAGTTCCAATGCACGCCCATCGCAGCACACCATAAACCACTGGTAACACACTACCATGTGTTGCAATGTGCTAAATTGTAAAAAAAACACTGCTTATCCATTTTTGGTACTTTCTTGTACTTGGGCATCCTTAGTGGAAAAAAAAAAAACGGATGACAACACACAAAGGCCACAAAGTGTGAATGGGCCCTCAAATGATGCCCCCCCCCCAAAAAAAAAAAAGAGTGAGGCAACTTTGTGCATATACAGGATAGCAAGTAACTAACTAGTAATAGTGTTTTACCTAAAAGCATTAAATAAATTGAGTAAATTCTTTTACATGTACAAATTCAGACATCACAATGACATGATGAACACTTACTGTATTATATAAGCCACAACAGTACATTTAGTAGACCATGTATTTCACATTGCTTAGAGTAAGGCAACATATAAAATAGCCATTGCCTGCAAAAAAAAAATCAATATTATCTTTACAGTTCAACAACTACCATAGTTTTTTTCCCATAAAACCATATACTCGCAATAAAAAACAAAATAACACACTGCTAATAAAACATTTACCACAGCATAACATACCAGTAAACAGTTCCAAATTTTTCTAACATCAAAACATATGCTCAGCAAGCTCACTTAGCTGTGTCTAACATGCTTCAATGTGTTCCCTTGCATGACTTACTGTGGTTTAAGGCTGTATTTTTTTTTCTCTCTGTTCGGCCCTAACACTCCAAGTATCATATCCATGTCATGTCTGATTCCTGTGTCTGTATCTTTCTGCTGTCTAATGATTTTTTTTTGTCCATGTCATCCTGGTATGTAATGAATTTGTGCACATGTTTCTCCTGCATTTACTGGCAGTATGTTGGTATGCATTGGTATATCATAGTTTTGTGCTCATATCCCCAAGCCATCCAGTGTCCTTATCTCATTGCCCATAGTGGTTTTGTGCCTGTATCCTCTGGTATCTGTATTCCCCTAATGCTTAGTAGTTTTATATCTACAGTATATCTCTTGACACCCCATGGTGCATGTCCATCTCTCTTGAGCATCCAGAGGTTTTATGTATTCTGGGTTCTAGCATGCTCCTGCTCATATATATGGGACCCATGAACACTATTGCAGACCTATTCTTCCACAGCCTAATGTTTTTTTTTAAATTCTAGCCAGCCAAAAAGCTCTGGTATTGTTGTGTGCATTCTAACTATGTTAGGACTTCCTAATTTGCTGCATATTTTGATACACAGTACACATCAGCCATATTCACTTTCAGCATAGAGGTTTTTACAGCAACTACACTCTCTCTACTTTATCACAACATTTCAGACATGTTCTCTTGCTACGCAGTGTAACTCACTCATGTGTTACACTTCAAATAGCAATCATTTCCCTTATTTATCTCCATCACACATAAGAGAGCAGGTATGTGAGGGTTTTTCCTTCAATAAGAGAAAATGTTCTAAACTTGTAAAGTGGTGAAAAGTTGAAGTGCGGGGAAGAAGAGAGACTTTTAGCCTTGTTTAGATTAGTACTTCTGCATAATCATATTTTTAAAAAAATTTTTGTAGCATATTTTTGTATATTTTCATGTGTTTTCATGTTTCATGCAGCATTTGTTTAGGCCAATGACAAGCAATATCTGCTGTGGCACCAGGCATTAACTTCCTTTTAGATGTTCCCTGCTTCCTCTGTGTTATGTTGTGGTTTGCAGTTGTGCTACTTGACCACAGATTACGTTTTGTTTGCTCAAGTGAGGCTTGGATCCCAATTGACATTAAACTGCGTGGGAAATCTCATTCCATGCCCTCTCAAACTTGCAGCAGTTCTTGTAATCATTGTCCTTGGGATCATAAAGCAATCTCCTTTCATGTGCCAGCTTTATCAACTCTTTAGTATCCAGCATGGTCTAGCCTACTTTCTCTTACGTTCATTGACAGAGGCTCTTATTCTTGACATGTGGTTTATGCATCTTTTACTAGGAGTAGACTAGGCAGAACGAAGTTCAGAAAAAGCAAAGCTGGCCCCTCCCAGGGGGCCATCCTCACTCAGTGTATAACCCCTCCACCCTGCAAAGCACATCAGTTTTCTCTGCCTAGTGCAAGGAGTTAGACCTGGTTCCCTGCTGGGATCTGCGGTTCCCCATTTTTTTATTTTTTGCTCAAGCTATCTGATGAAGATTGCAATCAAGTAGCCGGCTGGAGGATACGCTGGATATCCAAAATCCAGGAAATCTCCCCAGCTCGGCCGATGGATGTGAGCCTCCCTTAGCTGTATGCGGCGTCCGCCGCATTGTGCCCCATTCTGTGTGGGGGGCCAGTGGGTTAAACGTCCCACCTGCGTACCGAGTGACTGTCCAAGAGTCGCATGGCCGGCAGCATCCCTCCCCACCTGGGGGGAGGCAGGTCTGCAACGGGTGGCTACCCGCTACGCCCGTCAGGAAGGGTGAGTCGCCCCCCTCCCTGGGGTGTGGAGGGGGGGAGGTTAGCGGTTTCCATCCTTGGTGTGGGGTATAGGTGGCCTGGGTGTCCCCTCTCCTACCCCCCCCACCGTCCGCACCCCCCGCTCCCTGCTGCCTGTCCATGCGATGATTGCCGCCATTTTCCTGGGGTCGGCCGCCATTTTGCTGTAGTCGTGCGGCCGGCCGCCATTTTGCCGTAGCCACCGCCATTTTGCGGCTGGTTTGGCCTCTTGTGGCCGCTCAGAGGCCATTTTTGGTTGGTCTCCTGTATAGGAAGAACATGTGTGTTTGGCGCCGTTTCTCTCTTCCTGATCGGCAGTGCATGGAAAAGCAGCAGCCTCTTACTAAGCAGCGGCAGCAGCAGCAGGAGGGCAGAGACGCAGTACAGCAGGCTTCTCCCTGGGGTGTTGGTGGCAGCGGTATGGGTCCTCCTGGGTATTCTCTGCTCTGTGGGGGCTATTTGTGGGGGTGTACTGTGGGGGCATATGGCCTGCAGGCCTCAGAGGTGTCCCGGGGGTGGTGCAATGGCTGCTAGACTGGCAGTTTCTTCTCCGGAGGGGTCCGCTGAAGCTCAGGTTGCGCTGGGACCTGTGGTCCCACTAGACAAATTGACTTCCATTCTGGAAGAATTTTTCACCCGAGTGGAACCGATCCGTGGTAGGGGGTGGCAAGGAAACATCCACCCCCCTCCATCTTCAGGGGAGGAATCGAAGCCGGAAGGGGGCTCTGTGATCACAGGGACCCCCATGGAACTATCGGATGGGGAGCTGGAGCCCTCGGATGGTGAGGAAGACCAGGGGGCCTCAGTAGCATGCGAAACGGCGTTCGTCGAGCTCTCTGGTCGCGGCCGTCCATGATTCGCTATGGCTGGACCAGGCTGGGGAGCCCCAAGGGACGGTTTATGCCTTTGGGTCCCGTAAGCCAGTCCGGGCTCCTAAGGTGCCAGTATTTTGACCAGTTTGTCTATAAGGAATGGCAGCATCCTCAGAATTCCTTCACCCTGCCTAAACGTTTCTCTGTGGGCTATCCCTTTGTGGACAGCCTAATACAGAAATGGGCTCGCCTGAACAAGGCTACCACTATTCCCATGGAGGGGTCGATAGACGGACGGAAGTGGTGTCCAAGGCGTTTATCTTGGTGGCGGGGGCAGCCATGAGGCCGGCCCTGGCATCGGCCATGGTGGTGCAGTCGCTCACGGAGTGGGCAACGGTGTTGCACAAAGATCTGGGGGACTTTGGGGTCTCCCCAGAGTCGGTGCAGCTGGCGGACCAGCTGGTGCAGGGTCTTAGATACCTTTGTGACGCAGCCCTGGACTAAGTCCCTATGCTGTCAAAGATGTCAGTTTTTGCGCTCATTATTCGATGGTTGCTGTGGCTGCGGTGCTGGTTGGGTGACCATGCATTTTAGAAGGGCCTCACAGACCTGCCTTTCCAGGGCGGTCGGCTTTTCGGGACACCCCTGGATGAAATCATTAAGGATTTTATGGGGGGGGGGAAGAGTACCTTTCTTCCGGAACCCTAGCGGCGGGAACACCTCCGAAAACAGGGTCCTTCGTTCTCCAGCCAGAAGCGTTTTTTCGTGCGCCCAGTTCAGCGGGTAAGGGCTCCCGGCCCGGCAAGGCTGCCACAGGGACCAGCAAGCGGCCCTGGCAGCACAAGTCCGAAAAGACGGAGGAGAAGCCCTCCTCCGCATGATGGGTTGCCCCCGCCTGACTCTCGGGTGGGGGGGGCGGCTTCTGGGGTTCACGGACAGGTGGACCGCCTGCGTCTTGGACCTGTGGGTGCGAGAGGGGGTGTCCTCCGGGTACAAGATAGAGTTCTGTACTCTGCCCCCGGACAGGTTCTTCCCCTCAAATCTGAGACTCCCTCTGGGGCATCGGCAAGCTCTCCTAGGGGCTGTTCAGACTCTGTCCGAACAGGGGGTGATTGTGCCGGTCCCTCCTGTGGAACGGTTCCGCGGGTTCTACTCAAACCTCTTTGTGGTGCCAAAGAAGGATGGGGTCAGACCGGTTCTGGACCTGAAAGCGCTCAATCACTTTGTGAAGGCGCGAAAATTCAAAATGGAGTCAGTCCGTTCGGTCGTGGCCGCCCTACACCAGGGGGATTTTCTGGCATCCCTGGACATCAGGGACGCTTATCTTCACGTTCCCATTTGTGTCCGGCATCAGCGCTTCCTGCGCCTTGCGGTGGGGGATCTCCACTACCAATTTGTGGCTCTTCCCTTCAGTCTGGCCTCTGCTTCATGGGTCTTCACCAAGCTGCTGGCTCTGGTGCTGGCTCTGCTGAGACAGAGAGGCATTGCTGTGGTAGCATACTTAGACGATCTACTCCTGGGAGCGGAGTCGGCTCCGGCTCTGTAGGACAATGTTGCTATCACCCTGACCTCCCTACGGGACTTCGGCTGGTTGATCAACCTACAGAAGTCGACACTGAGCCCGTCCTGTCGCCTAGAGTATCTGGGCCTGATATTGGGCACAGAGCAGGCGAAGGTATTCCTGCCACCGGCCAATTTGCTGACGCTGCAAGCAGCGGTGCGAACTCTGTTGTCACAACGGTGGTCCTCCTTACGTTTTTGCATGTGGGTGTTGGGGCTCATGGTCTCGGCCTTCGAGGCAATTCCGTACGCCCAGAGTCACACCCTGCTCCTGCAGCGGGCGATTCTGCTGCAGTGAGACAAGTCTCCCTTGTCTCTGGATCAGCTGAACAGATTGGATCATCAGACCAGGGGGTCATTGACGTGGTGGGTTTGGGCCCCGGCACTGACCTTGGGGAAGTCGTTTCTTCCCCTGGAATGGTCGATAGTCACGACGGACGCCAGCCTATCAGGCTGGGGAGGGGTCCTGGGGCGGTTGTTTGCCCAGGGCCAATGCTCGACGCAAGAGTCTTGCTTTCCGATCAATGTGTTGGAACTACGGGCGATCAGGCTCTGCCGCTCCCACTGGTCGGAGAGGCTGTGCGGCCACTAGCATCCTGGTTCAATCGCAAGGTGCAGACCTTTGTGTGCAGGACAAGGGATCCGTTGGCAGATGCCGCAGGTGCCCTTGTGGCCCCTTGGTCTCGGTACCGGCTTCTGTATGCCTTTCTCCCTCTCAAACTTCTACCGCGGCTGCTGCGCAGGATAGAACTGTAGGGAATCCCGACAATCCTGGTAGCTCCGGATTGGCCTCGGCGCCCTTGGTACGCCGACGTAGTGCGGATGGTAACAGATGTTCCCTGGCGGCTCCCGCTTCGCGAAGATCTGCTGTCACAGGGACCCATCCTGCACCCTGCTTTACCCTCACTGGCTTTGACGGCCTGGCTATTGAGTCCCAGGTACTGAGGGATAGGGGTGTCTCTGAGTCAGTGATCCCCACCATGCTCAAGGCGCACAAGTCCACTTCGCGCAAGATTTATCATCGCACATGGAAGGCTTATATTGCTTGGTGCGAGGTGGGGGGTTGGAACCCCCGTTCTTTTTCGGTGACTCGGGTACTGGCCTTTCTTCAGCAAGGCCTAGATCACAAGTTGGCATTCAGTACACTCAAGGGACAGATTTCTGCTCTGGCGATTCTGTTTCAGCGTCCGTTAGCGAATCATTCTTTAATTCGTACATTTGTACAGGGTGTACATCATGTGGCTCCTCAGGTGCGGTCACCTTTGGCACCATGGGATCTGAACTTGGTACTTTCGGTACTGCAGAGACCGCCATATGAAAAGATCAGGGATATTTCCTTACAACTGCTATCACAAAAGGTGGCTTTTTTGGTGGCCATTACATCCGCTAGGCGGGTGTCTGAATTGGCGGCTCTGTCATATAGGTCTCCCTACTTGGTCCTACATAAGGATAAGGTGGTGCTGCGCCCTTCCCCTTTTTTTCTACCGAAGGTGGTTTCTTCTTTTCACATTAATGAGGACATTGTCCTCCCTTCATTGTGCCCAAGCCCGTCACATCCTAAGGAGATTGCCTTACATTCCTTGGACGTGGTGAGGGCCCTGCGGGTGTATTTGTCAGCAACGGCTCCTTTTCGGAGGTCGGATGCACTTTTTGTGCTGCCGGATGGTCCGCGCAAAGGTTTGGCGACCTCGTCGGCTACTGTATCCCATTGGATCAGACAGAATGTGACCCATGCGTATGCTGTTCGGGGGCAAGAACCCCCCTTTCCAGTCACGGCTCATTCCACCAGGGCGATTAGTACTTCCTAGGCTTTCCGACATCAAGCGTCAGTGTCTCAGGTGTGCAAGGCAGCTACTTGGGCCTCTGTGCACACGTTTTCTAAGTTTTACAAAGTTGATGTGTCAGCATCTGCGGATGCTGCTTTTGGCCGCAAAGTTTTGCAGGCGGCGGTGTAGACGCGGCTGGCGCCTCCCGTGAAATTCTGTTGGGTACAGTTGTTATTGTTTACCCACCCCTCTTTGGTTTGACACTGCTTTGGGATGTCCCCACATGTCAAGAATAAGAGGCTGGGTCTGTCAATGAACGTAAGAGAAAATAGGATTTTTTGACTTACCGTAAAATCCTTTTCTCTGAGTTCATTGACAGACGCAGCACCCACTGTTTGAGTTTGTACTGCTTGTTATGAACTGATGTGCTTTGCAGGGTGGAGGGGTTATACACTGAGTGAGGATGGCTCCCTGGGAGGGGCCAGCTTTGCTTTTTCTGAACTTCGTTCTGCCTATTCTACTCCTAGTAAAAGGTGCATAAACCACATGTCAAGAATAAGAGGCTGCGTCTGTCAATGAAACACCAAATACGTGGAAAATGA
>BLSH010000829.1:365043-375533 GCA_018402905.1 Glandirana rugosa | reverse complement strand
ACACCTGGGAACTCTCCCTTTTGAACTAGGAGATGATTTTTGAACAATAATGTGTCATTTACATCAACAGTTGGCCCTATAGGAGTAGGCAATGGGTTTGGAACAAGAATCTGTCCCTCTAAGCAACACCTGGGAACTCTCCCTTTTGAACTAGGAGATGATTTTTGAACAATAATGTGTCATTTACATCAACAGTTGGCCCTATAGGAGTAGGCAATGGGTTTGGAACAAGAATCTGTCCCTCTAAGCAACACCTGGAAACTCTCCCCTTTGAACTAGGAGATGATTTTTGAACAATAATGTGTCACTTACATCAACAGCTGGCCCTATAGGAGTAGGCAATGGGTTTGGAACAAGAATCTGTCCCTCTAAGCAACACCTGGAAACTCCCCTTTGAACTAGGAGATGATTTTTGAACAATAATATGTCACTTACATCAACAGCTGGCCCTATAGGAGTAGGCAATGCTTTTGGAACAAGAATCTGTCCCTCTAAGCAGAAGCCTCTACCTAGTGCAGTCAGATCACTCAAAGCAGCAGTATGTGAAATCTCAAATTACTCCCACAATCTGATTGTTGTGTACGATCCCACAATCTGATCGTTGTGTACGAACGTACGATCGTTTCGTTAGACAGAGTTTAATCTGCAATCTCCAACTCTAAGCAGCAGTATTTGAAATCTCAAATTCCCCCAACAATCTGATCGTTGAGCACGATTGTGGCGATCGTTGTTTTAAGCAGAGTTTGATCTGCAACTCAAAGCAGCGGTATTTGAAATCTCAAATTCCCCCAACAATCTGATGGTTGAGCACGATCATAGCGATCGTTGTTTTATGCAGAGCTTGATCTGCCAATCAAAGCAGCGGTGTGTGAAATCTCTAATTTCTGCTATCTGTCCTCAGAGCAACAGCACAGACAGCAGTAGTAAAGTAATCTATCTCAGGATGCAGGGTCAGGTCCTAAAATGTCTCAAATCTCTCCCTCACGCTTTCAGCTTCCTTTCCCTACACTAACCCAAGGAGCATGTGACTGCAGCACTATGTGACTCTAGCTTATAAAGAGGCTGGGTCACATGATGCACTGGCCAATCACAGCCATGCCATTAGTAGGCATGGCTGTGATGGCTTCTAAGGGCAAACCAGTGAAACGCTTGTTGATTAGCTGCCCTGCAGCTTCTCAACACGTGGAGTAAAATAGCAGAACCCCGGACCGAACCTGAACGATTTTTGAAATGTCCGGGTCCGTCCCCCGGACACCTGAAAGTTCGGTACGGACCCGAACGTTACAGTCCGGGTTCGCTCAACACTAGTCTTGAATGTTAATTGTACTGGCATTTTTCCAATTGCGGAGGACTAGTGTTCGGGCTGCAAGGAGAACGTGAGATACAACAGCTTTGAGTGTATGAGAAATTTTTTTCTATCCCTATATGTAGGATGGACAGTGCAGGGTTCGGGTGTGTGATTATAACTGTTAGGGAAGAGATGAGTTGAAACACCTGATTCCAGAAGCTGGTTACACTTGGGCGATCCCAGGAGTGTAGCAGATGTCCTACATGGCCACAGTTTCTATAGCAGAGGGGTGATGTGTGTGGGAAATATTTTGCTAGCCTGAGTGGGGTGTGTTACCATCTATTTATGATTCGAAGCATCATTTCCCAGTTGCTTACACAGTGGGAGGATTTCTGTATTGAGTGAAAAGCGGGTTTCCATTGTTTGTACTCTGAATCTTAAGATACGATATGGGATGAGATAAATGATTAGGACAGAGACCTGAGGTGTGCAGTGGTCATGAAGGTCAGTATGCCTTAAGGGGGCATACCCAGTTAGAATAAATGGTGAGTGAACTATGAAGAGAAGGGACAGGGAGGGTGGGGGAACTTCCCCAGAAATGCTGTGGGAACTGGTAGGAGGAGGCTGAGTTATATGTGACCCAGACTCCTCCTACAAATACAGGCTGGCCTGCGGCCAGCCTTGACATTTGTACTCGGAATCTTAAGATACGATATGGGATGAGATAAATGATTAGGACAGAGACCTGAGGTGTGCCATGGTCATGAATGTCAGTATGCCCTAAGGGGGGCAAAAGATACAGATAGGATGTAGAGAAATAACCAAATTTATTGCGGTAAAAATACCACGTCTAATCTGCCAATCGAGCGAAAGCCCTGGATATTTCTGCATAAGGTTCGGGAATGTATCTATAATAGCAAAATGATTTCCCCTGCCTAGTTTCCGGATGATGTGGGAGGGAACCCCCTGTTGAGAAGCTGCTGAGGCCGCGCCGATTCTGAAGGAGTGCCCTGAGTATTCACCTGGGTTTACCCCCAGTCTGGACAGAAAAATGCGCATATGTTTTATGAACTGTGCGGTGTTGAGTGGGGCTTTAGGAAATGGCAGTAGTGGTCCATCCTTGTCCTTTCCCCTGAGCTGTGACACCAAAACGTCCAACACTTTAACCGGACACCAGGCCGGGTCTGTTTTTTTTAAGTACCTGATGTCTGTACCTTTGCCTGTTTGGCTATTCTTACATGTCCCTAAGTGTAGTCTGAAATGACCCTGAAGTCTGGTGGGTTGACTAATCAAAACGGGGCGGGACCGAGAACCTGAAACTGAAAACTCGCTTGGCCTCAAGAACCCATAGAAGGCTAGGTGTATAGCAGCCTTGATGACCAGAATGGCTTGTCTTCCGAACGGTGCCATAGAGAGCATGTCAGACATGCCCTGAAATAGCTGACCCGTGACCGGGCGTCTGCTGACTGTAGTTGATGGGCAACTCTTCTGCAAACCTTTAAAAATGGCTCTAATAGGATGAGCTAAAAACAGGGTAGGATCATTAGGGTGCTGCATGGACCTAAAATGCTGGATCCCTGCCACGTAAGTTCTGATAGTGGAAAGAGTTAGTTTAAGCTTAAAGTGGCAAAAGGAGATGAACGCTAATACACACTCAATGCTGAACCGGTCCGCGTGAGGAAACTGCGCTAAAAATGACAGGAAGGCTTGCCAAGCAGTGTCATAAGCTTTCCTGGTGTTGGCTGCTAGAGAAGAGGTGATCAGCTCCCTGGCCCCAGCCTGGAAGAAACCTAGTCCATCCTGAGCATGGAGTAACCTGGGCACGGGGTGGCCCGCTGGTCTGCTTCCGGAACCTGGATAGTAGGAATAAAGGATAGTTAAAACGTGACAAAGCGCCGGCTGCCACGTTCCCTATACCTTTAATAAAAACGCAGTTAATGTGGAAATTCCCTTGCAGAGCCAAGTTAGCTTCCGTAGGAAGGCCATGATAGACAAAGATTTGGATCTGCCCTTATTAATGATCTCGACTGCCTCTGCATTGTCTGTGAAAAAATTTACTGTTTGACCGCCCCACAAGTGACCCAGACCTGTGCTGCTGCTACAAGAGGACAGAGCTCTAACAAGGCCGACGTCTTGTAGAAACCGGGTATGGACTTTACTTCTTCCGGCTACTAACCTACCAACCAATGTCTACCAAATATGGCCGTGAAGCCCCTGGACGCTGCAGCATCGGAGACCACCCTGGGTGATGGCTCGGAAGCGACTGGGATGAACACAGAAACGCCGTTCCAATGGCGTAAAAATTATCCCACATGTTGAGGTCTGCCAGTGCGGCAGCATCCAGCTTGATATGGGTATCGGAGTACCCTGCCAAGGGAAGGAGAGAAAAAAGTCTAGAGACGAAGGACCTACCTTGAAGAATTATCCTCATCGCAAAATTCAGCATGCCCAAGAGAGACTGTAACTCCCTCATGGTACAAACCTGGGGTATCGTACAAGCATGGATACGTTCCTTGATCCTATCTAGTTTGTCTGCGGGAAGACTAACCTGCATGGACTGAGAATCCAACCTGATGCCCAGAAAATTTAGGGCCTTGGCTGGGCTCTCGACTTTTTTGTCAGCTAGAGGCACGTCAAGCGCTGAAAAACCAAAATCAACTTCCTAAGATCTGAAGGGGACTTGTCGACAGATTCGATCAGCAAGAAGTTGTCCAAATAGTGGATGACTTCCTGGCAACCTTCTCGGTGCACCAGAATCCAACCAAGGGCTTGGGCAAAGGTGTTGAAGAGCCAGGGGCTGCTTTTAGAACCGAACGTGAGCTTGGTAGCGAAATAGTAGTGGTCCCGCCATTTGACTCCATGCCATTGCCAAAGAGAGGGAAGTATCAGCAACAACTTGAAAGCATCGGAGATATCGGCTTTAGATAGTCAGGCCCGACCCCCAAACTGATGATACGCTGGATAGCTTGATCCACGGAAGCATATTTAAGAGAGAACTCCTTGGAAGGAATCAATGAATTTAAGCTAGGTACCTGTGAAGAATGAGGGGCTGACAAATCATAAATCAAACAAAATTTATTATTAAATTTGCCTATTGCTACCCCAATTGGACTGATCCTCCAGCTGTCAAATGGTGGTTCGGTGAACGGGCCTATCACGAACCCCTAGTCTATTTCTGTTTGTAATAAGATGTCCACGGCCTCCCTGTTGCCGATTGCGGATAGCAGGTTGGGGCATTCAAAAGTCGCCTGTGGGAGGACAACAAACCCGGTATGAAAACCTAACAAGAAACCTGTAACCAAAAAATCCCGGATTGTAGGAGATGGATGTTCTGCCAACCAGGCCAGCGGTTAAGCCTGTGATCCCTGGTTTTTACTACAACCGTTACATCCCCGCAAGCATAGGAGCGGTTGTCGGCCACATCGTGGGATGCGATCAAGAGGGACGCTAAATTGACATATTTCCCTTCTAGAATATCCTTCCTGATGCTAGCGGGGACAAAATGGGCCGGAAAGACAGAGGGAGTAGTTGAACTAGTACCTGCCACCGCGAGAACAATAGCAGGCATGGCCGGAGCTCCGGGCCCCACGGGAAGCCCGGGTGTGGCCGCTACCTCCGGCGGTAAGAGCGGTCGGGCTTCCAACACCTTTACCCTGGCCCTCAGATCCTGCCCTGATATGACCAGGGAAGCTAATGTAGCATGGATTTGGGACAGAGAAGACGCGACTGAACGAAGAGTCACTTGTTCTGCGTTAGAACCAGAAGTCCGAGGAAACAGTAATCTGAATAATTCTGCCTTCCGTGCTGATTCAGGATACGAGATGCCCCTGAGTTGGAGTTCTGCCATAAGTTTTGGGGATGTCCCCAACCTCAGTGAAGGGGAGCCTCCATGTTCCAAGCTCCTGGCTGGCGACGGAGGGTTGGATGGAAATTCCCTTATGTCTTCTGCTTGAGACATGACCTGCATGATGCCTTGATGCAAGCCGGTGACAGCCCTCACCCAAGTGTGAGATCCAGGAAGTGACGGTCAAGATGACGTGATTTGTGAAATTCCAGCCTTTCCTTACCCCAAGTGACAGAAGACCGGACTTACCTACCGCGCTGTCCCAGACGAAATCCAAAAGACTGCCTTCTCCCTGAGGACTAAAAAGGTATATCACATGAGCTACCCACCCCTGGGACCAGTGCTTGTCTTTTCCAACTGGCCCGCCTGCCCTCAGAAACACTCACCAGACTGTAGATGGAATTCTCCGAGTTGGGTTGAACGCTTGAGCTTGGCAAGGAATAAAATAAGCTGGAACTAGACCGGGGCCCCCTGGAGGGACATATACACATTAGTTATACTCACTATAACTATATACTCTATATATATATATATATATATATATATATATATATATGTGTGTATATACAAAAAAAATGTTTATTTTTCCTTGGCCCGTATGAGTGGAAAGAGAGAGGTCCCGACGTAAGTGAAGAGAAAGCCCCCCCCCAACTGGGAGTGCAAGAAATAACTTATCTGAAAAATTTAGGAAACATGGCTCTACGACATGTGACCCGCTACTTTGACCTCCATGGCCCCGAAGAGCACGTGGCCCGTTTCAGCCTACCTCCGTGGCCCCGCGTGGGCAGATGGAGCACCTGTCTTGATACAGACGAGCGAGACCTACCACCAGCTCAGCTGATGAAATGACCGGTGCTTAAATCTGAATGACATGCTGCTGCTTCCTCCGAGGCCCCGTGTGGGCGGAAGGAGAGCTGTCTTGATATGGATTGAAGCAAGAAGCTACGACCGAGCCTGTAAATGACATGACGAGTGCAATAGTCTGTGTGACATGCTGCTCCTTCCTCCGTGGCCCCGTGTGGGCGGAAGGAGAGCTGTCTTGATACAAATTGAAAAACCTACGACCGAATCTGCAAATGACATGATGAGTGCGAAACTCTGTATGACGTGCAGCTCCTTCCTCCGTGGCCCCGTGTGGGCGGAAGGAGAGCTGTTTTGACACTGATTAAAACAATGATCTATTACCAGAACAGCTGATGACATGACAAGTACATTACTTGGAATGACATGCTGCTCCTTCCTCCGTGGCCACGTGTGGGCGGAAGGAGAGCAGTTTGATACGGATTGAAAGCAAGAAACTTGCTACCAGAACAGCTAATGAAATGACAAGTATTAAATTCTCGTATGACCTGCTGCTCCTTCCTCCGTGGCCCCGTGTGGGTGGAAAGAGAGCAGTTTGATACGGATTGAAGCAAGAAACTTACTACCAGAACAGCTAAGGAAATGATGAGTATAAAATTTCCGTATGACCTGCTGCTCCTTCCTCCGTGGCCCTGTGTGGGCGGAATGAGAGCTGTCGATTGGACCCGCTAAGAGCAAAGAACCTTCTGCCAGACTTGCTAAAATAAATAACGAGTGCATGACAATGTGCGACATGCTGCTCCTTCCTCCATGGCCCTGAGTGGGCGGAAGGAGCTGCAGAAGCTAATGCGAGCAAGAAAATTAACAGCCGAGAATTGACATGTATAGCGAAACGTTTATGGTACGCCATCCTACTCCTTCCTCCGTGGCCCCGTGTGGGCGGAAGGAGAGGTGCTTCAACAGGCAAAACATAGACCATTTTTTTTTTTCAACCTTAATGACATTTTTTTTTTATTTTAACAACCTGCCCCTTCCTCCGCGGCCCGTGTGGGAGGAAGGAGAGGTGTTTCAACAGGCAAAAACATGAAACCATTTTTTTTTTGCAACCTTAATGACATTTTTTTTTTCAACCTGCCCCTTCCTCCGTGGCCCGTGTGGGCGAAAGGAGAGGTGTTTCAACAGGCAAAAACTTGAAACCATTTTTTTTTTTTTTGCAACCTTAATTGACATTTTTTTTACATTTTTGGCCTGCGGCCAGCCTTAACATTTGTCTGTGATTCCTACATCTAGGTCAGATTCCCATCTTTTCATTGCTGGCGTTTTATGAAATGCATTTTTATTCTGGATGAGATTATAGAATAATGATATACCCTTGGTTTTTGTCTCAGGGATTACATAGTAGTTCCATGCTTTAGCTGGTACTTGAATTGTTGGAATGGGATTGGGTCTTATTTACTGTGATATACATGCACATGTGAAGAACATATGGGCTGGTACGTTATATTCTATTCTTGTAACACTTGCTCAGGCTTTTTAGGTTTAGAGCCCTGAGTTATGTTTTGTATTGTTTTGATAGAGTAGGGGAATAGTTTTTTAACTGATAGAATTGGTATCTTTACTTGCAGTAGGCTAAGGGGAAGTTGATAATCTACTTTGCTTTTTTCTTGGGTGTGTTGTGCATAAGAAATCTCCACGCTTGTAGTGAAGATAATACTTGGCGGGGGGGGGGGGGGGGGACTGGGTGGGGGTGTGGGGTAAGTTTGGTGTATCCCATGGTTTCCAGCTATCTCCCATGAGGATTGGTACCAAGTCCGACGTAGGTGCTAGTTCTTTTTCGATTCCTACCTACAGTGGTGTTTTGTCTGATTTAAACCATTGCTTTATTTGGTCCAGTCTTACTGCCCACATATAGTCTCCTATGCCTACTAGGCCTGCCCCACGTACCCACTTGTGTGGGATTAGATTAGATCTAGAACACCTTGATTTTTTGTCATTCCAGATGAATTTTCACATGAGGCTCGCCAGTGTTCTGATGTAGTGTGTGGGTATGGGTATCGTTAGTGTTCTAAAGATGTATAGAATTTGTGGTAGGATTGACATTTTTAAGGCTACAATTTTGCCTAACCAGGATATTTCTTTTTTAGATATTTCTTTTAATTTGGCTTCCAGTTTGGCAAGTAGGGGTTTAAAATTAGCATTGGCTAGGGATGATGTAGGGTTTGTTAGGGTTAGGTATTGTATACCTTTGTTGCTCCATTGGTATGGGAGAGTTTGTTTTAGGTTGCTACTGATGTTGTCCGGGTGTTAGAAGACTGTGCTAAGGGTTAAGTCAGATGGGTGTGGTTTCCTCTAATTCTGAGCAGCTCTATTTAAACTTCCTGCTTCCTGTAGCAAGTTGCTGTCTGATCTACAGCGTATAGTGTGTGTGTCTGAGCAACCTGTATCCTGATTTCCTGTTCCTGTGACCCGGCTAACCTGACCCTGCTGATTTCCTGCCTGCACCGACCTCTGGATTACCTACGACTACTCTCCTGCCTGATCCTCCTGCACTTCTGCCTGTCTGCCTGTTAACGACCCAGCTCGAACCGACCATCCTTCTGCTTGCTCCCTTGTACCGCACCGCCAGCCTGTTAACGAACTTTGCTTGGATTTGACCCTTCTTCTGCCTGACCCCTTTGTACCTCACAGTCCGCCAGTTAACGACCCAGCCTGTACGACCCCTCTCTCCGTGCACGAGTGCACCAACGGACTTCTATCTACACCAGTGACCCAGTCCGACCCTCGTGCCATCCTGCACTCCCGAGCCTCCTGTCTGCTCTACCAGGGGTTCCCGAGTCAGGGTCGTAAGGGAGGTTGCCCACTGCATAAGTCAGACTCATCCACCAGGTACGTGACACCGGGGTTCCTAAGTCTAAAATTAAGGATTTTGTGAAATTCACTGTGTAGTATGAGACATCTCCAAATACTTGTAGTGTTTTATGTGCTAATGGAAGGGATATTGATGGGTTTGTGAGAATTAGTATGGCATCATCAAATAGGTTTGATACGTGTTTGTTAGATGCAAACTGGAAGCCTGTAATTGATTGGTGAGCCCTTATTGTTTCTGCTATGGGTTTGAGTATGAGGTTGAAAATAGTTGGTGAGAGGGGACAACCCTGGCGAGTCCCATTGAATATACAAAAAACATTGGATAACATGCCATACAATGGCATTTAGAATTGAACCTTGTAGACCGAACTTAGACAGTACCTCTGACATAAACATCCAATGGACCCTGTCGAGCGCCTTCTCTGCATGTATTGAAAGTAGCAGAGAAGGCGCTCGACTCCTCCCAGCATGATGCATAATATTTATTATCCTCCTGGTGGCGTCCGATGTCTGCCTTCCCTTCACAAAAGCCATCTGGTATTCTTTGATAAGCACAGGGAGAAATTCTGCTAGTCTTTTGGTCAATCATTTTGCATACAATTTTACATCTGCATTTAAAAGATATATAGGCCTGAAGTTGGCTGGTTTTGTGGGGTCTTTCCCTGGATTAGGCAGGGTAACTATATATGCTCTCAGCATCTCTGCAGGGTATGTAGCCTTAGTGGTGGCTTTGGTGAATACTGCTTGCATTTATGGTGTCAGAATATAACTGAATGTTTTGAAGTATTCATTTGAGAATCCCTCAGGGCCTGGAGATTTACTATTAGGAAGTGTAATTATTATGGTTTCTATTTTAGATACTAGGAAGGGTGAATTTAGTTTATTTGTTCCTCTGTAAGGGATGGAAGGTGTATCTTTCGTAAAAATTGTTGTGTTTTTTCTTTTGCAGGTTGGGTAGTAGTGGTATCTTTGTGTAAATTGTACAGTTCGCTGTAGTAGTCTGTGAAATGGTTTGCTATGTCTTGTGGGTTGGAGATTTTATGTTTCAGAGTGGGATGTATCCGATGTGCTATGTTTGTTTTCATGCGAGCTGCTTTAATCCTATTAGCGAGGTGTTTCCCTGCTCTGTTGGCATTTGCGTACAAATTTTGTTGTAATCTCCTAAGGTATTTATCATACTGTTGTGTTAAACATTCTCTAAGATCTTCTCTTGGTTGTGAAAGTTTTTAGTGATATTTGAGTCAGGTGCTGTTTTATTTTGCAGTTCTGTTTTACGAATTTCGGTTACCGTATATACTCGAGTATAAGCCGACTTTTTCAGCACATTTTTTGTGCTGAAAAAGTACCCCCTCGGCTTATACTCGAGTGAGAAAAAAAATGACCCCAGAAAATGTCAGCCGAATATGAGCTCATATATGCCATTGGCTTTAAGCATTTTGTCTTGACGTTTTATTTTGTCGTGGACTGAGTTTATAGTGATTTTTGAAAGTGTTGGTTCTCTTCTAGAATCTCTTACAAATTGTGTTGTCATACTATTTATGGAATCCTCTAATGTTGTTTTAAACATGCGTTTACGGTTGTCTCGTCCCTTTGTGGAGCGATTATCCTAATTTCGTCGAGCGTACTTTTGTTTGTATCGTGTAGCCTATGTAGGGTGAGACTTTGTATTTTAGAGGTTGGGTGTTCTGT
>BLSH010000829.1:334500-345731 GCA_018402905.1 Glandirana rugosa | reverse complement strand
GCTGAACATCTGAACAATATAAAGAAGGGATTTCCGAATCATACATTATCCAACCATTTCAGACTGCACCACAATCGAGATCCAGGGCTGGCTTCTTTTTTTGGTATAGACCGGATGCAACC
Source organism: Glandirana rugosa (assembly GCA_018402905.1). Lineage (NCBI taxonomy): Eukaryota > Metazoa > Chordata > Amphibia > Anura > Ranidae > Glandirana > Glandirana rugosa. The sequence continues at coordinate 345,609 of BLSH010000829.1, read as the reverse complement.
CCACTGGCGAGGGGGGAATATAATCCGAGATTTATCAAGGAACGAAACAGCCTGGATATATAAATTAGACACGTTAAGACCTGCTGGTATAAACTCTGATATTGACTTGAATTGCTTTTTGGCTAATTTTTAATGTTTAATTTAACTAATTTTAATTTATTTTAATTTACATTTAATTTATAATTAGTCTACTTTAATTATCACTAGTATTTGACACATCAATTGTCACTTTGCACACTTGTTTTGTATATGGCACCAATGATATGCGCTCTCCCCATTAGAGCTCTGTGGGGGGGACGCATGATACGTTTTATATGAGTGTTATCACATAAAAGGAGGGCACTACTTGTATCTCACCACCAGAGGGAGTCTAAGTAAAAAGTCACTTAAATGTTACAATTCAACACGGTCATAATGACCCATGATTATCAGCTGTTTACAACACACTCAGAGCGGAAGTATATATAAAGGAAGTGATGTGCATAACCCTTTAACCCCTGATGACGTTGACGAGCAGTCGACGAAACGCCACGTAGGGTGGTAAGGGACGTGTACATCACTTCCGGCCTGAGGAACGCAGGTGGAGCGCTGTTTGGCGTCCCCTGCTCCATTCGTTTTTTCAAAAATTTTATCACATGCGATCACCAGCACATGGGAGTTTGCTTTTTATTTTTTGTTTTGTTGAATTTCGTTTTTACTTGTTCAATCTTAATTTGTAACAAATAAAACTGGCTTCACTATTGGAAGTTCCTCTCCCTTCCTTCCTCGGTTTTTGGAGTTTTCTAAAGACGATAGGAATTGTCTTGGAGAGGTGGACACCCTACAACATTCCTCTGGTACGACCATCCCCACTGTGAGTCGCTTTGCATTTCATCGGGATCTGGTAAGTGGGGTACCATTGGGGTTCCTAGCGGAGGATATCCAGAGTGAAGCAATTATTTGTTGATCATAAGCCTAGAGAAAATTAATCCACAACGCCACTTTGACCCTTTGTGGTCAGATCCATCTGGTAAGTGGGGAAGCAAGTGGATGTAAAGCATTTTGGAAACAGACAAGCTTCCATCCGCAAAAGAGTGAGGTAATAACAATACCTCCCTAAACACCATCAAAGAAGCTTCTTTTTCTAGAGGACTTATTATGAACATTGAGTCAATCTGATATATTATAGATACGGTTTACATGTCTTAACAAACTTTAGCACTACAACATTCATGTGGTTTGAAAAACAAAACTATAGTTTGTGTAAGCGCTATGATTTATTAATGCAGCATAATCATCTCTGATTTTCTTCCATCTCAGAGAGATTGAATATACACATAAGAGATTTCCCACCTCTATGGGTATGATAGCTGCTGAATGAGCGCGGTACTCTTTTTGTTTCAATCCATAAAAGTAAGGTGGATCCTCCTGGGTGTCCCATCATCTCCGGTAATGAATCTGCTACAAAAAATTTGAGTAAATTCATAGATATGCACCTCAGACCACATGTGATCAGTTTACCCTCATATGTGAAGGATACGATCCATCTACTCCAGCAATTGGAGGGCATGATTCTGGTACCCAACGCCATCCTTGTGGCGGTGGATGTTGAAGCATTGTATTACTCCATTCCCTATCACCTGGGAATCACAGGGATTCGACATCCTTTCTCAGTTACATAAGGATGATACTAAATTACATGATTTCATATTGGATGCTCTGGAGTTTATCCTGACACATAATACTTTCTCTTTTGATGGCTCCCATTTCCTCCGGGTACAGGGCATAGCGATGGGCACTTGTTGTGTCCCATCCTACGCCAATCTGTACCTGGGGGAATGGGAGAGAACCCTTCTGTCAGATGAAATGCTGACATCTCTTACGAGTTATATTTCGGCTTGGTTTCGATATATTGATGACATTCTTATCTTTTGGGGAGGTCCTTTGGACGCCCTGCAGGCCTTTATGGGAGCAATCAACAAAAACAACTTTAATTTACATTTCACTATGTCTTTTGACCAATCTCAAATAACATTCTTAGATTTAACCATCTATAAGAACCAGGATGGAAGTCTATCCAGTAACCTATTTTGTAAGCCAACAGCTGGCAACACAATTTTACATGCGTCTAGTGCCCATACTCGGGCGCTATTAAAATCCATCCCATACAGTCAATACCTGAGGCTGCGTAGGAACTGCTCTGAGAGAGAGTTCTTTCTTAGAGAAGCAGACGCCCTTAGAGGTAGACTTTTGGAAAGAGGATATTCACATAAATGCCTAAAAAGAGCCTTTAAAAGAGCATACAAACAGGACAGACATACTTTACTATTCCCACCCCCACAGCAGGCCAAAAGTCCAGTCACACGCCTTATTACACGCTATAATATCCAGCATCAGGCAATAAGACAGATATTGGGCAAACACTGGCATCTGCTTAAGGTAGATCCAGTGTTGCGCCAATGTGTGCCTGAGACTCCTGCAATAACGTATCGAAGAGCAAGATCAATGAAGGATCAATTAGTGGCAAGTGAGTTCACAGACTCTTTTTGGGGGGATCCCTGCAAACGTCGGGGCACATTCTCTTGTGGGGGGTGCCCATACTGTAAATATATGAATATATCTTCCAATATTCAATTACCAAATGTCTCTTCTTTCAAACCTATGCATTTTGCTAATTGCAAGACATCTGGAGTAGTTTATCTACTAACTTGTGAATGTGGCGGCTTTTATGTTGGAAAGACGAAGCTTGAATTCTGGCGATGGGCCTATCGCCACGTCTCCACCATGAAAGCCGCCCACCCCGATTTTCCACTTGGAACACACGTAAAGATGACCCATAGGGGTCGTTGCCCGAAATTTAATTTTCTAATTCTGGACCATGTACATCCGAACACCCGAGGCGGTGACTGGAACAAGCTGTTACTCCAGCATGAAGCATGCTGGATTGATAGATTGGAAGCCACAGTACCCCCTGGACTGAATACGCAGCTCAGCTTTAGGCCCTTCTTAGAAGGCTTTAGCTCAGGGGGATGTGAAAAGGAATAGGTAGTAATGAACAAGATCCTGGTTTTAAGAATTGGTCAAGGCTGTCCAACGGAATGTGGGGTATAATAGATTGGGGTGCACCCACCAATGATGTATTGCTGTCATCTCTATGGGAGATTCCAAGATACCTGAGAAGTATGTTTGAATATGGGCTGTGTCTATGCAATAATTTGTGTAATTGTACATAACTGAGTTTGTTTTCCTTGTCCTTGCTCCAGGCCCCCTTCTGGGCGGGGCCACCCGGGTGTACCATGGGTGGATGGTCACCCAGTGTTCCCACCCGACGCGCAAAGGCCCTCTCCTACGATATGGGAGAGTACTCCTTTCCCTGCCTGGGGTGGGTAGCATCTGCTGGGTCGGACTGGGACGGCGACTTCGGTGGCCCTCCTTCCTCTGACCACTTTGATGCGTCGGTGGGGGGGACGTGCGGGACCCGCCCTCCCCTCCTTTCTCCCCACTTGAGGGTGGATGGGCAGCGCACGCCCTCCTCGGGGACTCCTTCATGCCCCCTGGTGTCACTTCCTATTGGTGGGGCGGTCCCCCGGCTTTGGCAGGGCTGTCTCATTTGGCCACGCCGGTATGGATACATTGCATGATTGGGCATGCGCATTGTGGCGATTAAACACGCGCACGTCTAGCCACTAGAGGGCACGCATATCTGTGACTTAACATTTGCCTAGTCAGGGTGCGTGCGCACCCGTAATGACGTGCACATCCGTGGCGCCGACAATTGACATCATGATTGACGCCTGGTTGGCGGGAGCATACGCTGGTATTTAAAGGGAGGAATAGGACGCCATCTCCATACCACGCCATCTTTGACATGCTGAGACCCATTTGGCATATTACGCCATAACGTAACGTCGGGACTTTTACCATCTGGTAAGCTCTTTTACGGTCATTAATGGGGCAGCATATTGTTTGTTTTTTGCGGGGTTTTGATTGGCATTTTTGGCCCAATTAGTTACGAAGCCCGCAATCGGGTTCCCCCTTGTGTTACAAGATCATGGCCCCCCTCCCTTTCTCCCCCGCTGGTGGAGTACCACTTTTACGATATAGATTTATATATAATATTTTGGAATTGTTGCAATGTCTTATTTAACGCTGCTAATTACTACAAGTACATTTTTTCATTCCTATGCTAACAGACTCTGTGTACAATTTATACATATGCTCTGACATCTTCAGCGGCGGTCCACGATTGATGGCAGTCGTCCTCACCATGGTGTGTCGCCTTTGAGGGTCTGTTTTGGGAGTTCAGTGGGGCGCTGGTTGGCCTTTCATCCATCCACTGGACCTAACATCTTTAGGTTGGTCTTTGTACCGACCTTGGCTCGGTGGCTTTGCTTCACGTGGGTGGTAACGTACCAGACAGGGATGGAGCATGGCTTAACAAGGTAACTTAATGTATGTAAAAAATCTGCGTAGCAATAATGTTTTTTCATGAAAAAATATGTGCATAAAGTGAAAATAACCTAATAACCTATATATATCTTTCAGTGGGTGTCTTGTCTCGTATATATGAATGCCCCTGAAGAAGGGATTGGAATATCCTGAAACATGTCGGGCTACTTGACAAGAATTCTGTAATTTACAAGAAAATCCATCTTTGCTGTAAAACCCACCTCTGTCTGACTACATGTACCTTGTGGTTGTATAAATGATAATTTTTAAATATATATTTTTTGTATTTGGAGAATTGTAATAAAATGATATATTTTTTATAAACAATTGAATTCATTATCTGTGCCCTGAAAATCCCAATACTCCATAGGGGAATTTTTGTCTTTATTGATATTTCCGGGATGCTGGCACATAGGGTGTATACACCCAGGTGATCAGAATCACTACTACTTTCATTTGCATGAAGGCATCTCCATGCGTCGTACAGGTCTTCACTATGGATTAGTTTGCTTGGGTATGTTCTGTTATTATGTTTTTTATTGGTAGTGTCCAGTTTTGGATCGACTACTAAGATGAGATCTCAGCCGATAAGGAGGTTGCCATATAGTACCGAGTGAATTATTTTGAATAGTTTATTCAAGAATCTGATCTGGTGAGAGTTTGGGACATAGACTGATACCTTTGTAAATGGTTTGGAGTTTATATCTCCCATCACTATTATGTATCTGCCTCCTTCATCCATTATAGTTTCTTTGTGTTGGAAGGATAAAGAATTCCTGATTGCTAGGAGTACACCGCCTTTTTGTGCCCTGGTGTACAGGCTAGAAATATGTGAGGATAGTCTTTGTTGAGACACTGTGGTGTTTTGTTTAGTTGGAAATATGTTTCTTGCAAGTATAGGATATCTGCTTTGCGGATGCGGGCTTCATTCCACATTGACAATCTTTTTGCAGGGTGGTTTAATCCCCTGGCATTAATTGACAAGCATTTAATAGTCATTAATGTCTAGGTGGATGGCTGTGGTTGGTGTCTTATTGTGGGTACTCACTGTGACCGGAAGTTCTTTATTCAGTGGAGGTTCAAGGTGTGGAAATTTTCTAGAGTTGCTTGCATCTTCTTCATCTGTTCTTGTCATGGTGCTCATATGATATTAAAAAGAAAGAAATATAGTTGATAGAGATAACATTCATTAGACTGTAAAAAAAGGGATCTTACAACTGATCTGTGTGCAGGGTGAGCTGCTGTAAATGCACAGGGAGGGGTAAACAAGGGGTTAAACAATAAACCCCTTTTACCAGAGAGATTTGTTATTGAGATTGGTTATCTTTTCACGAGTTTCCACCAGAGTGTTTTTTGTTTGAGCATTTACGGGACACCACTTGCCAGTCATTTTGGTTTGCAAGGTTGTGGTGTCTTGTACGCCTTGTTCAGGTAGTATGCCCCACTGGTGCAAGGCCGCAATGCCTTCCTCCAGTGATGGTATTAGGGTTGTAGGTGACAACTAGTGTGGCTGGGTTCCTTAACGCCTTTGTTATCATTGCTAAGTTGCAGCATCTTTGTTGTGTGTGTGCCTAGACAAGTCAGGGAGCAGTTGTAGATTTGCGTATTGAAGATGAGAATTGTCAGGCCTGTGTGCTGCAACCATAATCTGTTCTTTAATGTGCTAAAAGTGTATCCTCGATAGTACGTCTCAGGGAGAAAAGATGGTTTTGGGATCTTGTGGATCCTGTCCACTATCATCTCCTGTGGTGTCAAAGTAGGTACTAGTGTGGAGAATATGGTTTGTGCAAATTGTAGTAGCTGGGTAGTTGGTACTATTTCTGGGATTCCTCGTATCTTTATGTTGTTTCTTCTCAATCTGTCGTTGAGGTCAGAACTCTTGTCTTTCAGCCATGTCAGCGCTTCGTTTTGGGCAGTGTATGCGTCTCTTAGCGTGTTGAAAGAGGAGGTATGTTCCTCCATTTTATGCTAGTTCCCAATTCCTGTAACTCTCTTTGGCATTTATTTATCCCTGCAGTCATGTCAGAGTACAGTGAGGCTCTTAAGGAGAGCAGCATCTCTTTTAGATGATTTAGATGAACCGAGATTGGTTTGTCAGATGTAGGTAAAGAGGCAATGGGATCATGTGCTGATGACTGTGTGACATTTTCCCCAGTGCTAGGCCCACTTACCTCCATTTCTGGGTCTTCTAGTGGCCTTTCTGGAGAGCTGATGCATTGCTTTTGCTTAAGTGGGCTCCTGGTGGAGGGACTAGAAGTCCCAGAAGGTGGTCCTCTCATGGTGCCTGCTTGCTGCTGTATTTCTTCTCTCCTCCACCGTTTCGCACTTCTGTGGCCTTGTGTGTGTTGTGCTGTGTGTGGGTGCCACCGCCAGTTTGTTGAGGTCCGCGCAGCACGGAGGTAAAGAAACTCTGCATTTCCCTAAGTACCGGCAGGTTCCTCTTACATCTCGGCATGCCCTGGGGTGCCTGCGAGACTTTGTTGGCATGTGGAGCTGCGGATGATGCCGGTGGGCTCGTGTGGATCAGATTCTCTCTAGTGCTATGCAGAGCTCCTGAGTCAGCGGCCATCTCGGATCTCAGTAGCCACGCCCCCCCCAACCATTACTTCTTAAGCTTCTTTCATTTTTATTCACTTTGTACATTTTTTGGTGTCATGTTAAAAAAAGGGAAAAATGTAAAAACAAAAACTGTATTTCATTTGTAAATAACTTTGCAAATATTTTTTACCAGAACCATAATTTGGGGCCATTTAAACAAATTGTAGAAAAAAATATATAATTTAATGTAGAGAAAGCATATTTTTTAAAAACTGACACTGATCAAAGTGTATTTATTTTATTTATTTATATTTGTTTCATTTTTACCTATGGATTACTCTTAATAAATCCTAGAAATAAATAATATTTCAAGACAAATAAAAAACTGTGTGATCTCTGTGCTATTATGTGTCAACAAAACCCTTTTACTGCATCCAAAATAAACTTGTTACAAAGATTATATATAGTGGAACTTCACCCAAAAGGAGTTCCTCACCCCCCCTTTCTGTCATATTTGGAGTCAATTTTTTTTGGGGGGGGGGCAGGTACCTGTCGAAACCAGGCACCTGACCCCCCCCCAAAAAAAAAAAAAATGACTCCATCATTGTTGTGGATCCACTGGAAGTTCTCCTCCCCCTTCCCTGTCCACAGCCTTCTTGGACAGGTCTGTCACAGGTCTCAAAAAAGCTGTGGGCTCATTCACATAGAGCAGTGCAGCTCACACATCTGCAGTGGGAAACTGGCTGTGAAGCCTCAAGGAGTGCCCACAGTTAACATGCCAGTTGCAGGGGACCCAAAGACTGGTGAAAAACCAGCTCGGGTGAGGATGGGGCTGGATCCTTGGACAGGGGAGTGTCTGTTTATTAAAAGTCAGCAGCTACAGTTTTTGTAGCTGCTGGCTTTTATTTTTTGTAGAACTGACTGAAGCTCCTCTATACAACACTATACACTATAGAGCGTAATCACTTTGCCTAAATCATAAAGGTTAAAACAAGAGCAACTCACATGTTACTAGTGCACAATAGCACTATATGAAAAAGCATGGGCAATATTAAGAACACTCTCTGTTTAGCTCTCTCTCTCTGTGGTAAGTCCCCACACACACTTCTCCAGCTGTAAGCCTACTATGTAAGAATTAATGAAAGAAGACACAGAAATTTGTTGAAAAGACCTTATTTGGATCACATATTTATCATTTATGTTTATCTATATGTTATATTTATTTATTTCACAATTGAGGTAAGCACTGATTAATTTAATTAAATACCATCAAAAGAATGCCTTGTTAAAACAATATATACATATTACTATGTTATCTTAAGGTGTAATGTCACTTTCATGGAAAAAAATATAGCGAATAAAAATAAATGATTGCATATACATTTGCTACACAAGCCATATTATAATATAATGTTATTAAAAATTACCTTTCCTATCACAACATGCACTGCAGCCAATACCTGCCCGTCGGGCTTCTTGCTCAGAAGCCCTCTAACAGAGGAGGACCTGCATTTAGTTTTCAACCAAATAAAAATCAGGAAAAAGCCTTGAGCCTAATGGCCTTACAATTCAATAATATAAATTAAAAAAAAAAGTATTTTCACCCCATTTCATCTATACATTTAATTCGCTAATAGAGGGCCCTATCCTACCATACTTACTGGAAGCGCATATTGCAGTGCTAGCCAAAGTGGGAAAGACCCATGCTCCCACGTAAATGTTGATGTTACATTATTGCTGAATTGGATCTTGCCCATTTTTCCATCGCTCATAGCTCCCCCACAAATGGGTTTTATCCTGGGGAGGGAGGCACATGATAATACGCTGAAGCCAAAATGTGGGTTAAATTTTATAACATCAGGGTGCTTCTGTCCATGGATGTAATTTGATATGGTAGCTTAGCATTATATAGAAGCTGTCTTGACATATTTTGGTCCAAAATCTGTAAATTCATTTTAGCCTTGTTTTCTAATCCCTCAGCAAAAGTTAAAGTGATTGCAAAGTCTAGCTTTTTTTTTAAATTAAAATAACACATAGGTTCACACTTACCAGCTCTATGCAATTGTGTTGCACAGAGTGGCCTCTTTTGGGTCCCCCGCTTGCGATCTTGGCTCCTTTTCTTTTCGGTGTGCCACCATAGGAAGCTGCTTCCTATGGTTGCACATGGAGAGAAACACAGACTCTCTAAGTGTAGCTGTATGCTGATTTATTAAAAAATAAAAATAAGTCTACTCACAAACAGCGACTTGTATAAGGCACATCAAAGATGAAAGTAGTCATCACAAAGGGGAGCCTCAGCCATGTGAGGATGGAAATGGTAGCGGCATCTGCAGAGTCTGTGGACGGTAAACACCGGTGGCTCCCTGTGCTTGCTTCCAACGGACTTCCTGATATCCAGCCCATGATGAAGGGTGATGTCACTTCCCGGATGATGCGTGTGGAAGAGCGGAGGTCGGCGACGCATTCTCGGAGCGCATGCTCCTTCTTCAGGCTGTAGTTCCACCATCTTGGAAAAGGGCTTAAATAAGGGCAAGACTAATGAACCTAGGGAGGCAAGCTCTATGTGTCAAGAAGTGGGCATGGCCATAACACAGACTAAACTTGATAGAGTCTATGGCTACAGTAATTCCCATGGGTGTTAAAAACATAGTAAGCACTTTAGAAATATCATTAAAAATAGTACATATCTGCAATACATATCTATATTACCCAGTGCAGCCAAATACATTAAATACATTTAAAAAATTAATAATAAAAATAACAAATAATAAAAAATAATAAATGAAAAAAAAAAAAAAAGAATTCAATTAAAATACGAAAAATCTAAATTGGAATGAAATAAATCCACATATGTAGAAATAGTCATAATCATGCAAAATTTTTTTAGGCAAAATAATAATTAATTAGTAAATTAATAAATGTACAAAGTTTAATGATGTGTATTAGATGGATATTATCTAAAAATATGTAATCTATTAAGTATGGTTTGAGGCTATGTTTATATTACATATATACACATATAAACAATTGAGATAATTGAATAGGTGAAATGGCAAATAGGGAGATCTTTTTGCCTATTACGTTAGTATATATATCTCTCACGGTTATATGATATTGGGGTATAGACAATAAGTCCACTACTATAGGAACAACTACATAGATGTATGAGCTAGGCACAAACTATGTACCAATAGATAGAGGTGAGACCTGCAGTACAGGCACATCATAAACACACAACCCCCATGACCCAGAGCAGGCCTAGCCAAGGAACATATTGCATGTAAAGACATGATTATTATTATATTTTATATATTATATTATACTATACTTAGTGGGGTCTCGATTGTACTTACTGAACCTTAAGAGTCCAAAAAGCGATAGACGGGGGACACCTAAATAAGTCATCAACAGAAACAATATTATTCCATACGTTAAGGAGCATGTGCACATATTGAGAGGAGCCATGATATACTGTAACAACGAGGGGAATTCCTGGGTGAGGTTGTGGTGTGCGATGTGCTGTAATGGTTTAACTGAAAAATCTGACTGGTCTGAGAGGCCTGGTCCATGTGAAAGGAAATTCTTGAGATGTGAACGATAGTCATAGTAGGGAGTTTACCTCTATCTCTTCATTTAGTCCCCCTGGCGTGAGAGAGACCAAAGTGTAAATCCAAAAAGTTTCCGGGGGGCGTGGCCGAGCAGGGCATGTGAGCGGTTCAGTCTCACGGAGCTCCCGCACATAACCGACGACTGATCCTTTCCCCGGCCGGCATACTTGACGGGATTAGCACCGTCGAGGCACTCTGACTTGGCGAGTGTACGGGACGAGCCGGTGCGGGGGGCCTTTGAAAAACCTAAATGTGAAACCAGAGAGAGTGCGGTCCCCCTGATTTACTTCTCTATCTCCATTTGAGGGATGATACTGATAGCAAGTGTAGAGTTCTTAAAGGAAAGTGTACCTGGTCCGGAGAGTCTGGTCAGTCTAAAAAGTCAATTTGGTAATGTCGTGTAGCGTGTGGTGTTGGAGTGGGTCCTTAAGGGGAGCAACAATGTCATATAGTACCGAGGAGAGTTATACACGTGTACGAGGAATTGCATACCTTATTATAACAAAGACAACTACTGAATAAATCCACAGGGGGC
>BLSH010000829.1:305213-317590 GCA_018402905.1 Glandirana rugosa | reverse complement strand
GACGCGTCATCGGGCAGGCTCGTGTTACGTCCGAGCTCCTCCCCTCCTCCTCGTCTTACCCAGTGTTTCTATCCTGGTCTGAGGCTCCCTGCTGTGAGACTGGCCAGGCGATGATTTTAGAACAATAATCTGTCTCTTACAGCAACAGCAGGAACCTGACCCTATAGGAGTAGGCGATGATTTTAGAACAATAATCTGTCCCTTACAGCAACAGCAGGAACCTGACCCTATAGGAGTAGGCGATGATTTTAGAACAATAATCTGTCCTTTACAGCAACAGCAGGAACCTGACCCTATAGGAGTAGACGATGATTTTAGAACAATAATCTGTCCCTTACAGCAACAGCAGGAACCTGACCCTATAGAACTAGCAGATGATTTTAGAACAATAATCTGTCCCTCTAAGCAGTAGACTCTACCTAGTCCAGTCAGATCTTTCTGTAATGCAGAATGAGATGTTATTAGATCTGCAATCTGTCCCTAAAAGCAGTAGTAGTAGTAATCTCTACCTAGTCCACAATCAGATCGTTCTGTAATGCAGGATGAGATCTGCAATCTGACCCTTAAAGCAGTAGTAGTAGTAATCTCTACCTAATCCACAATCAGATGGATGAGATGTTATTATATCTGCAATCTGTCCCTCACAGCGCCGGCAGCATCCTCTCCCTACACTAGCCAGAGAGCATGTGACATGCAGCACTAAGTGACTCCAGCTTATAAAGAGGCTGGGTCACATGATGCACTGGCCAATCACAGCCATGCCATTAGTAGGCATGGCTGTGATGGCTTCTAAGGGCAAACCAGTGAAATGCTTGTTGATTGGCTGCCCTGCAGCTATTCAACATGCGTGATCCAATACCCAAACCCAGAACCCGAACCCAAACTTTTTTTCAAATGTCCGGGTTCGGGTCCAAAGTACGGCATGGACCAAAACTTTACAGTTCGGGTTCGCTCAACTCTACTTCCAACCCAACCTAAATTAATTTTCCACAGGTTTAAAACACTCAGAAATGAAGTAGTCTCTACTTATGTTTGGATTTGAGAATAACCCTTAGACCATCAGTAGATACAAAACTGGATGTTATAAATGTATTAATAGTAAATGTGTTTATAGAAAACAATTAATCATGTCGAATATGGGACTTTAATGGTGCTTGGACATCCAGGAAAACACAATCACTAATATGAAAATAACTTAAAATGTTATTTAATTTGAATAAAATCAAAAGATATAGAAGTATGCCTTGCTCAAGGACTATATCCCTCACTTTGCTGTTCCAAACCTATTTCCCATGTGAAAGGTGCCATCCTTGCTGCAAGCAGGTACATAGAAACACAAAAATGGACTTGATGGCCACACTCCTGTGCAATCTCTTCATTTTCGGTTACATGTACAGCACATTGGTGAACTACAATAGACAGCTGACGCATTTCACAACAATGACAACATTTCACAACCTTTTGCTGTGTGGAACGCAAGCCATAGGAAGAGGAAGGGAGATGTGTCTTTCTCAAACGGCAGCCACGCTGCCGACTTGTTTTTGTTCCAATTGTTACCACAATCAGCCCAGGAATATGAAATACTTTTTAAACTACTTACACCTTTTTAAACTTTGGATACAATAAACTGTTTGTTATTACACTATATTGGATTCTCGTTCTTTCTATACACCGCTACACCGGAGGGATTTTTTCTTGTGGATCGCTGCTCCAGAGCATAGACGGACCAATCAACAGATCGGGATCGGGAGAGAGGTTCAGCAGAGACGAGCCCAAACCCGAGCTGATCGGGAAAAAGATTCAGCACATGCGAGTTACCCCTGCAGGGGTACATAGCTCTGGTGAGTGGGGACACAGGAGGGGAGCACAGTGTGGAGTCACCGGATCACCTTGAAAACGATGATGAATTATCACTGAAAAATCACTGAACACATTATTTCAAGATTTGAATACATTTCCTAGAGACTATTGTGTATTTTACATTTTTGACACATTTTTCACATGTGGTTTTATTATTCATGGACGTTATAATATGTTTCAAAGTAATAACCCTTCTGATGTAAATGCATTTGGTTCACATATACTGTCACTTTATTCACCTTATTTATTTGCACATATATATGGTTTTATAGTTGGGGGTTGTTTGCAATAAGTCTTTTTCTAAGGAGGAACATCACCTCCAGGGATAGCGCCATCTCCCTCTATGCTGTTTTATTAAATTTTAATATGCTCATGCAAAGCCCAATATGTGGGGAGAATGGTTAAAACTTTTTTTGCAAGTAAAAAAAAATGGGAATTTATTATTTTTTCTTAGGAGCCTGCATAGCATCGCAATCACAATCAAGCTCCTGCAGACTCTAAAGCAGGCATTTACTTGAGAGCAAGAAAATCAAGCGCCCTCATACTTCCATGAGAACTACAAGCTGTCAGCAGCTATAACCGGCAGCAGTGATCATTGTATTCTGACGGTGGGGATTCCCTCATCAACATGGACTGCATTGATGGGGGAATCAAATAATTTTCTTTCCTTCAATCCGTGGTTGAAGAAAAAAAATTGCATAATATATGACCAGCCTTAGGTCGAGACCCATTCCTTAAAAAAACACCACCCAGTAGTTTTCATACTCTAGATAATCTGTTTAAAAATGTAATATGCCTGCCCCTTATTACCTACCTAATGAAAATAAAACATTAAAAGAAAACAGACTTAAAGTATAACTAACGGCAAAACTTTTTTTTAGCTTTGAATAGAGTGTAGAGGGGTCTCAGGTTTTATCACTGTTTGTGCTACAATTAGAGAGATTCTTCCTCTTTATTTGTCCTGTTTTCTATCATTACCAAAAGTGAAGAAAATCCTACATTTGTGTTACCTAGAACAGGAGTAGAGGAAAAATCTTTCAATGGGAACACACGCTCCAGTGACTACCAAAAATTCCTTCACTTAAAAGGGATTTCCTCCCACTTCTTGTTGTGACTATGGGACAGGAAGTGAAGGTGAATCTCTCCAAAGGAACACATAGGAAAAAGAACTGACAGGGGTTATGGACCTCCTCTAACCTATCGAAAAGGAAATAACACATTTCGCCTGTAGTTCTACTGTTATGCGCAGTAGTTGAGAGTTTTTCACTGACATGTAATGCAGATATAATATAACTCAAATACATATAGAAATGAAAGGAAGTTGTGAAAGTGCTTTCCTCCCACAAAGGAAATATACTGTACATAGGCAAGAAATGGGCAATTGTGACACTATATGGAAAAAACTGTCAATCTTTACAAAACAAAAGCAAGAAATAGGCAATCATGACAACATGTAGGCAAGAAATGGGCAATTGCATGTGGATAACAAATGGACAACCATGACAATACACCATGTCTGTTACAATATCTAATTTCATGTTCTCAGTTGAGGGACTGGTTTTTGGCACAACAACAGGTGCGGTTTAAAAAAAACCCCAAGAGCCTTTAAAAAACTCATTGCACTCTTAAAACAATTCTTACCTTCCCTATTGACTCAAATGCATGTTGTTGTATGGGACACATTGTTAAAATATCCAGATTTACATCAGAAATGTTGCCATTGCGAAAACTCAGTTTCGCTCATCCCTAGTCACTATCTAATATTCTATAAGCAATGTTGCAGATATGTCCGTTTAGGATCTGGTAATGGAAACACTTGGAAATTAAAGTTAGGTGTCCGTTTATAAAACTGATCAGCGGTGATCCCAAGGATCACCGCTGATCAGTTCATTTTTGGTTTATACATCAGAGATAATCGGGGGAGAACACGTTCTCCCCGGATTATCACTACACACGTAGAAGCTGTAATTGAGTGACACAGAAACGGCCAGTTTATGAAGCTGCGATCTCGGCTCCTCACTGGCGATCTGGGTCAGAATTCACACCCCCCGATTCACCGGCTCAGAGGACCGGGGAACAAGGAAGATTACTGACTTCCTTCTTCCTCAGTCAGACCTCCCAACACATTAACCATGTCCCCCTGACATGTACATGTTTATATATACATATATGATGTGTGTGTGTAAATATACATATATACCTATATATAATGTATGTGTATATAATGTGTGTGTGTGTTTATATAGACATATAATAATGTAGGGGGACTAATTATTTTATTAAAGATGTGGGCGGTCTCCTCCGAGAATGTCCGTTACTGAGCAGTGATAATTTCACTGCTTAATAAACTGACATCTCTGTGTTTTGGTGAATTTCCGATGCCATAATCTCATTATGTCTCACGAGATTAGGGCGGTCTCCACTGTTTGTAGATTGCTTAAAAACTGGCACACAGAGGAGTACGATCTCCTCTGTGAAGGCCGGAGAACTGTGCAGTGGATTTTTTACACTGCTTTATAAACGGACACCTCAGTGTACAATGAAATTGAATTATATATTGGTCAGTCCTAACTGAAGTCTCACAGTATCATAAAAATCCAGATAATATGGAAAACTCATACAAGGGAAAAAAAACACTCAGTGCTCCCACACCAGTGCCCAAATCAAAGGCTTACCAGAACAGTATGGCCCTCACAAAGAGAAGTCATATAACTCTTAAAGTGGAAGAAAGGCCTTCTACATAAATCACCCCCCCCCCCACACAATCATTAATGTAATAAAAAGTCAGCCATATACTCCAAAATGCAAAAAACGATGTTCTTCTACCTTTTTGTTTGTGCAATTTATTGCCTGTCATGTGATCATAATCCCCCTTCTTTCTGATTCTAAGGGCTGCCGATGGACGTGTAGTGAAAGCTAGTGAGAGTGTGATGTGCCCTGCAGTCCTGAGTCTGGAACACTCTCGTGATTTGAGGATGAGCAAGTGATATCATGGAAGGGGTAGTGCTGAGTGTAAGGACACCTGGGGTCAGGTGACAGATGCGCACCGCAGGGATGCGAATCACACTGCAGAAGTGCAAAGCGCACGCTAAGGTTGTGGACCTATAGCTGACTGCTGCTAATGAGCTCCGGCTGGTACGGGAAGATGGGCACCTGGAGCACTAGCACTGAAACACAGGGAGCTAGTGCATCGGTTTCCCCAGGGCGCGGAGTCTAAGAGCCAGTAGCTATCCGCCAGAGCCTCTGGTGGTGAGGATGGATTTGGCTGCAACTGGATCCAGCAGCGCAGGAACAACAAGGATAGTAAGTGGCCTAGACAAAGGTCAGGGCCACAAGCAGACAGGGACAAATGGAAGAGCATGCCAAGGTCGGGGTATCAAGCAGACAGGGTTAGTCAGAACAAGCCACATGGTCTTAAATAGTGTTTGCTTAACAGGTTCCCCACCGCGTGCCGTGTTTTTACGGCGGCAGGGGGGGAGTCCTGCGCAAATCGCCGTAAATAAACGGCGATTCGCATTTTGGCCACCAGGGGGGCGCGCGCGCGCACCCGCCGCACTCCTGAGGAGTGTGCCCGCGGCTCGGGCGGACCCGATGTCCGCCGGCGAGCCGCGATGAGCGGCTACAGGGAAAAGAACAGGGAACCGCCGATGTAAACACGGCGGTTCCCCGCCCTGTCAGTGGGGCATGAGTGATCTGTTCACTGGGATCAGTTAGATCTCTCATGCCCATGTTAGCCCAACACCCCCACAGTAAGAACACACCCAGGGAACACAGTTAACCCCTAGCTCTCCCCCCAGGTTAACCCCTTCACTGCCAATGACATTTATACAGTAATCAGTGGACATTTAAATTCCTGATCGCTGAATAAATGTCATTGGTCCCAAAAAAGTGTCAAAATAAAAATCGCAGATCGCCGCCATTATTAGTAAAAAATAAAAAAAAAATAAAAACCCCAGAAATTAATTCTCATCATCCGTAAACGCGGCCACTTTTGCGCAAACCAATCAAGAAACGCCGATTGCAATTTTTTTTATCGCAAATATGAGGAAGAATATAAATCGGCCAAAAACAGTGAAAAAAAATTTTTTTTATATATTTTTTTTGGATTTGAATTTTAGCAAAAAGTAAGAAATTTGGTTTTTTTTGCAAAATGGTCGCTCTTCTTTTGTTTATAGCGGCGATAAGAAATGACGCAGAGGTGATCAAATACCACCAAAAGAAAGCTCTATTTGTGGGAAAAAAAGGACGCAAATTTTGTTTGGGTACAACGTCGCACGACCGCGCAATTGTCCGTTAAAGCGACGCAGTGCCGAATCGCAAAAAGTGCTCTGGTCCTAAAGCTGCAAAACCTTCCGGGGCTGAAGTGGTTAATTGGAGGCTGGGGTTGAGTTCACTGAGAGTAGATTACTTAGCCCACAGGTGGTGATGTGAACGGACTCTAAGCTGACACAACCAAGAGGTAAGCAAACAGACAGGACATGAATGACTATGGGTCCATGACACTGAGTGGGCTGATCAGAGCTCGGAGGGGCTGTTCGGCTGGCCAGGGCATTGCTACTCACATATATAAAAACATAGATAGTGATGTACAAATCAAACTCCCCAGGGGAATATGCAGTTCCCTGCTGGATGTCACAGAGCTCACGCTATGTAACCTACCTAATCTATTCAATCAATCTGTATCCAATCAAGTAAGTACTTGAACGACATAGTTAGCAAATCTAAAGCAGGTTGTACGTTCAGCTGTGTGTGGTGAGCTTTCAGCAGCTTGTGTTGAGACAGTGGACCCCCACAGAACCCATCCATCCAGGACATCCCATATGTACAGCGGGATCACTATGATCTATGGGCTTGCTATACAGCGCATAATATACAGTGGGGCAAAAAAGTATTTAGTCAGCCACCAATTGTGCAAGTTCTCCCACTTAAAAAGATAAGAGAGGCCTGTAATTTTCATTCATTTCGTCTTAGGTACACTTCAACTATGAGAGACAGAATGAAAAAAAACAAAACAGAAAATCACATAACATTTTTAATGAATTTATTTGCAATTTATGGTGGAAATTAAGTATTTGGTCAATAACAAAAGTTCATCTCAATACTTTGTTATATACCCTTTGTTGGCAATGACTGAGGTCAAATGTTTTCTGTAAGTCTCCACAAGGTTTTTACACACTGTTGCTGGTAGTTTGGCCCATTCCTCCATGCAGATCTCCTCTATAGCAGTGATGTTTTGGGGCTGTCGCTGGGCAACATGGATTTTCAACTCCCTCCCTCCAAAGATTTTCTATGCGGTTGAGATCTGGAGACTGGCTAGGCCACTCCAGGGCCTTGAAATGCTTCTTACGAAGCCACTCCTTTGTTGCCCGGGCAGTGTGTTTGGGATCATTGTCATGCTGAAAGACCCAGCCACGTTTCATCTTCAATGTCCTTGCTGATGGAAGGAGATGTTTACTCAAAATCTCACGATATATGGCCCCATTCATTCTTTCCTTTAAACGGATCAGTCACCCTGGTCCCTTTGCAGAAAAACAGCCCCAAAGCATGATGTTTCCACCCCCATGCTTCACAGTAGGTAAGGTGTTCTTTGGATGCAACTCAGCATTCTTTCTCCTCCAAACACGACAAGTTGAGTTTTTACCAAAAAGTTAAATTTTGGTTTTATCTGATCATATGACATTCTCCCAATCCTCTTCTGGATCATCCAAATGCTCTCTAGCAAACTTCAGACGGGCCCGGACATGTACTGGCTTAAGCAGGGGAACACGTCTGGCACTGCAGGATTTGATTCCCTGGCGGCATAGTGTTACTGATGGTAGCCTTTTTTACTTTGGTCCCAGCTCTCTGCAGGTCATTCACTAGGTCCCCCTGTGTGGTTCTGGGATTTTTGCTCACCGTTCTTGTGATCATTTTGACCCCACGGGGTGAGATCTTGTGTGGAGCCCCAGATCGAGGGAGATTATCAGTGGTATTGTATGTCTTCCATTTTCTAATAATTGCTCCCACAATTGATTTCTTCACACCAAGCTGCTTACCTATTGCAGATTCAGTCTTCCCAGCCTGGTGCAGGTCTACAATTTTGTTTCTGATGTCCTTTGACAGCTCTTTGGTCTTGGCCATAGTGGAGCTTGGAGTCTGACTGTTTGAGGTTGTGGACAGGTGTCTTTTATACTGATAACGAGTTCAAACAGGTGCCATTAATACAGGTAACGAGTGGAGGACAGAGGAACCTCTTACAGAAGAAGTTACAGGTCTGTGAGAGACAGAAATCTTGCTTTTTTGTAGGTGACCAAATACTTATTTTCCACCATAATTTTCAAATAAATTCTTTAAAAATCAGACAACGTGATTTTCTGGATTTTTTTCATTCTGTCTCTCATAGTTGAAGTGTACCTATGATGAAAATTACAGGCCTCTCTCATCTTTTAAGTGGGAGAACTTGCACAATTGGTGGCTGACTAAATACTTTTTTGCCCCACTGTATTAGTGGTGGTGGGACGACTGTCGCAACAATCTTGGATCATTACAGATCTTCTGAATTGATCATCACTTATTTGCATGGACATTATAATCTTGGACTTTTTTTTATATAAGAAGCGATTTCTATTGGATTGCCAGCATATGAGTCCGTAGTACAATTTCCTTGCAGAGCCATATACTACACTGGGTGTAATATACACCACTGTGATATTATCTACAGTCACGTGACTTTATTAGTACTTGTCACTTTATATTTATGTAATTTTGGTATGCAATAATTTAATTAGACCCAACAGATCACTTAACTAATACTTGTCACTTCATAACATAATAGAGAAAAAGTGTTTATACACTGGTATGACTTTAATAGGTTATTCACTACTTTGTGCTACATGTTTTTTAGATTTATGATTTATATAAAATCTTGTGCCGATCTTTTGTGTTAGCAGCTCACTTGCAGTATTTAGGGGAAGCGCGGTAAATTTACAACCTTATTAATAGAAAGCTAATGACACCCCCAAATCAGATTGCAGATCGCACTGCAAATTCAGACAGCAATCTGATAGCATGGGTGTGAACACCCATGTGATCTGATTCTGCTGTATAACAATAGAAGGTCCTGTGTGAGTTTGGTCGGGATGCAATGTGAATTTAGCCATACTATCTGTATGGCTGAATTTGCATAGCACAGAGATCGCATGTGATTTGCACTGTGGTGTGAATCACATCTGATCTCGGACACCGCAGCAGTGTGACCTGGCCCTACGATAATCCACTTCCCCAAAACTAATTGTAAAGTAAAAAGTTACAAAAGAGAAAAACAACAAACAAGCAAAATCAATTTCCTTTTATATTGCCAGCAGAAACACAAGTATGGACATATTTACTGGCATTAAAGTATTCTACAGTATATATGGTGCTACATTTAGCAAAACAGGAAATGGGTTCTAAGGGCCCTGCTCATAAGAGCTTACAATCTAAAATTGAACTAAACCTTACAGTGGACACAGCTTTACTTTCACAGTGTATAACAGCCCACACATTTCATAGAACAACTACTCAACACCACCCACATCACATTTTTAGCTGCAAAATTATAGAAAGATACTGAACAGTCTTCCTAACAAAGCATTACAACATGATATTAAAACATGCACATATTCAAACAATAACACCCCCCACATTCTACACACATACATTGGGGAGTATTTTCTCATAGAATAAGGCATGGTAAGACAAAGAATACACACCCCAATCTGACAGCATGGTCAAATAAAGCCACTTTTGATGGTCAAAATGCGCAATAGTTTCAGAAAACAAACAGCTCTAGTGAGGCATATGTCATTATGCACAATATCATTCCTTATCCCACAAAACACAGCAAAACCTGGCCTCTTGTCAGTCCAAACCACCCCCCCCTTCTGAAGTCCTTTATATAAGATAGCACACTGACACACGCCCAATAGAAGTACACGCCCACTAGTATCTTTCAATCTGTCTGTTGAAATTGATTTCACCTGAGGAGCTGCAATACCTAATACTATTTGCCTTGTTAACCCATGGCTGTATGCATCAGATTAGTATAACTCCAGGACAAAATTCTAAGTCAGTGGTTCTCAAGCCTGTCCTCAAGTACCCCCAACAGGTCATGTTTTCAGGTTTACCATTATTTTGCACAGGTGATTTGATCAGTTTCACTGCTTTAGTAATTACCACAGCCATTTCATCTGAGGGAAATCCTGAAAGCATGACCTGTTGAGGCGCCTTGAGGACTGGAGTTGAGAAACACTGATCCAAGCAACAGTTTTCTAACCAGATGAACATGTGCAGTGTAAACCATACAATTTGAAATGTCCAAGTCCCTGGCTGCAATATGCTTCCAATTTAAAGTCCAAAAATAACTTGCTTACATTACAGTCTATTTGGACAAGAGACAAATAAAATGCCAGCCTGTCTTTGGATTGTGGTGGGAAACACACCCAGGGGGAACATATAAACTTCAACACAAGCATTAGCATGTCGGGGATGTGAACCAGCGACTGTTCTGACTATCCCTGCCTTCCTGAAACCCCAATTTTCAGCTTGTTCTCTGTTTATACCTGCCTGCCTGATACCCCGACCTTTGGCTTGTTCTCTGTTTCTCCTGTCTGCTGGTGGCCCTGACCCTTTGCTAGGCTGCTGACAATCCTTTGCTGTTCCTGCGCTGCTGCTTCCTCTCTTCCACCTGTAGCCAGATGAGCGTGAGCTAGGGGACCCTGGGGGCCACGACCTGGATCCTGTTGCAGCCCAAATTCAACCTCACCACCAGAAGCTCTGGCAAATACCTACTGGCTCTTAGACTCCCCGCCCTGGGTAAACCGATGCACTAGCTCCCTGTATTCCTGTGTCCGTGTTCCAGGGGCCCCTCTTCCCGTACCAGCCGGAACTCATTAGCAACAGTCAGCTATAGGTCCGCAACCCTTTGGGCGATTCACACCCCAGCGGTGCGCACCTGTCACCTGACCCCAGGTGTTGTAACAAGCAGTGAGCACATGGCTTGTCCATCTCTATGGTGTGAACCAGCCCTAAGTCCATAGCCATGCTCAGTGTCACAAGTAATATACAATATATTGTCCTATTGGGACACTTCCCTTTAAACACACATGGACTATAATGGCAGCCCAGGGTTCAGTATAGAGTTGGGCCACCCTTTGCAGTTATAACAACTTCAACTCTTTTGGGATGGCTGTCCACAAGGTTTAGGGGTGTGTCTATGGGAATGTTTGACCATTCTTCCAGAAGCCCATTTGTGAGGTCAGGCACTGATGTTGGATGAGAAGGCCTGACTCTCAGTCTCTGCTCTAATTCAGCCAAAAGGTGCTCTATCTGGTTGAGGTGCAGGCCAGTCAAGTTCCTCCACCCCAACCTCCCTCATCCATGGCTTTATGGACTTTGCTTTGTGCACTGGTGCGCAGTCATGTGGGAACAGGGAGGGGCCATCCCCAAACTGTTCCCACAAAGTTGGGAGCATGAAATTGCCCAAAATGTCTTGCTGATGCCTTAAGAGTTCCCTTCACTAGAACTAAGGGGCCAAACCCCACCCCTGAAAAACAACCCCACACCATAATCCCCCCTCCATCAAATGATTTGGACCAGTGCACAAAGCAAGGTCCATAAAGACATGGATGAGGGAGGTTGGGGTGAGGGAACTTGACTTACCTGCACAAAGTCCTGACCTCAACCACATAGAACACCTTTTGGCTGAATTAGAGCAGAGACTGCGAGCCAGGCCTTCTCATCCAACATCAGTGCTTGACCTCACAAATGCACTTCTGGAAGAATGGCCAAACATACCCATAGACACACTCCTAAACCTTATGGGCAGCCTTCCCAGAAGAGTTGAAGCTGTTATAGCTGCAAAGGGTGGGCCAAATCAATATTAAACCCTACGCACTAAGACTGGGATGCCATTAAAGTTCATGTGCATGTAAAGGCATGTGTCCCAATACTTTTGGCTATCTGGCAAGATTTTCAATGGTGGTGGAACCCTCCTACACATAAATACTACATTTAGACATAATTGATGTAAGGCTCTGAGCCACGAGTTATGTTTACCAACATATAATTGTTAGAAACACCACCTAGGGGAGTAAGCCCTTTTGCCGTCATCCCTATTTTCTACAGTCTGTTGAGTGGGGTCCCCTCACATAGGGTTGGGATTTTTATAGGCAAATTTTATCCCTACTGCCGTTTTCCCGAATGAGGGGATCCACCACAAAGATTGTTAATATACAACCATTTGTATTGAGCACCGAGTCTCGGAATGTAGTTAATACAGATTTACATCATAAATACACATCCTCCCAAGGTGGTGGTAACTTTTAGAACGGTCTATCGGTTTTCATAACCCTGTGTACGGAAATGTACGTGTACTTGAAATTACCGTAGGGTCAGAATCACGCATCCCAAATTATAACTAAACCGGGTGGGAAACGTCGATATTGTCGAAGTTGAGAAGACCCTTCCGACGGGTATTCCAAATCCTCACACAGATACCC
>BLSH010000829.1:265750-280717 GCA_018402905.1 Glandirana rugosa | reverse complement strand
AGTTTCAATGTCAGAGTGATGGGATGGTGATCGGAGAGATACATGGGTTCAATACTCGCTTGGTGTAGAAATGGCAAGTCGGACTGGGAGAGAAAAAGATAGTCTATGCGGGAGTATTTATTGTGGGGGGGTGAAAAGAAGGTGTAATCTTTGGTTTCTGGGTTTAGCGTTCTCCAGGAATCATGTAAAAGTAGGGAGTTAAGTTTAGATTTTATTTGCTTTAGAGCACGATAGGGTATCGAGGTGGAGTTAGTGGAAGAATCTGTGTTTGGGTTTAAGGGTACATTCAGATCTCCTCCAAATATTACCAGGCCTTCATGGAAGGGGATCAGGAGATCAATCACAGACCTGATGAACGAGACCTGGGATGTGTTGGGGCAGTATATGTTTGCGAGTGTTATCGGCTTGTCGTAAACCGTGCCCTTCACAAAGATATACCTGCCCTCGGGGTCGGTTAGATGATCTTTAAATGTGAAGGGGAGGTTTTTAGATATCAGGATTGCCACTCCTTTCGTTTTAGAGGCGGAGGAAGATGCGTGGTAAATTTCTGGTAATGTTGTTTTTATGGCAATGAACTTACAAGCTTTAAATGAAGGAATTTGGAAGTTGCAGGTTCAAATCCCATTGACAGTCAGTGTTCGGCATATGTGATCTGAGAGGCACGTTCCCAGGCAAATAGAGCTCTGTTCTGTTTGCATTTCCTACCCGTTTGTGAGAGTTGAAGTCTTAATTGCCTTTAATTGGGAAGTATTTTCAGGCACTGCTGAAGTAGATTTTGGAGTTATAGTAAATTAGACTCTTTGTCACCAAGTTCACAATTCAACAAATCTAATAAAGCAGAATTTATAATTAAGAAAGCAGCCAGTTTGGGTTATAAAGCAGCACTAACCACAAAATTCTAGAAGAAGAGCTATGAAGCGCAAAAGGTTGGAATATTTAAAAATACCAGATTTGTTTGGTGTGCAAGTGTATTAAAAAAACAGGTACACCTAGAAATAGAAAATGTCTTTTAACAAATGAGTTTATATGTTTTATGTAGTGTTTCTGTGATGCATAGTATATAAGGATTAAGTAAAATGGCCTGTGCAGACAAGGGTCCCAAGTACATTACATATATAGTGCACTGTGTTTGGCACACCCTGTAGGCCTCTGCCAGCACCCTAAAGCCCATTGAATATATTCTCATATTGCTTACCTTTGTTTGTTCCCAGTTGCTTTCAGGACACAGCAGAGTTTGGACACTTGTTCTCAGCACTGCAGTAGCATGCATCTCTTTTTCAAAAGTGGGCGCATGCACAGTGTGTGCTCTCTTTCCCTCCCCTCACTTAGCTGCTGGGGAGAGCGCACTGTGTATGTACTAGAGAAAGAATACACGCACTGTACATGCAACTATTTTTGAAAAAGGATTTGCACTGCCATGATTCTGAAAACTAGAGCCCAAGCTCTGCTTTGTCCTGGAAGCTATTAGGGAAAAGCAAATGTAAATAATATGAGAGCATATTGGGGATTCCTTGTCAATGGGATGCAAATCAGGGCATTATCTAGGTCCATCCAACCCCCCCCCCCCCCCATTTCTTCTTTTGGAGTCTTTTCTTGGTAGATTTGCTAGTGTGCTTCCAAACATTATTGCATTGCATTGATATATCAAATTCTGGTTTGGCCTCCCTCAGCTTTTCGACAAATGATCTCACATTCTCATCAAGCACAGTTTTGATATGATGCAGATTTCATAGTTGACAATAACAATTCTACCACAATGCTTCAAAAACGGTATGAGGCATTTCTCTTAAAATACTGTCTTAAATTTGGGCCAAACATATTTAATGTTATTTTGATAAAACAACTCTATTGACTAGTCCACATAATATTGTTCTAGAAGGCCTGACCTTTGTCATGTGCAAAATGGCAAATTGTAGTCCTGCTCTAATGTTCTTTTTCAAGGTTCTAATCATTAGCACCTGATCTGGAACACCTGATTCTAATTTCATGGATTTAAAGTCATGATAAACACAGGGGTGTTATTCCATGTGACAAATTTACATTTAGTTCTTTTTGACTATGAGAATTAATAATCCATGTCAACATCATGTGTAATTTGCTCACGTATATCACCTTAATGTACTGTTGAAGAAATGTTTGCCTGTTCTGATATTTTGAAGTCAACAAATTCCATCGGTATACATAACTATAATTGTGAGAGCACATTTAACCTCCACATAAAACACAAAGGCATTTATGCACAGAAAATTAGCTATATATTAATGTGGTATCATATTGACAGAGCATCCATTAAATCCTGTAGGTATCAAAAGAGGCAATACAAGTTGAGGCAAATTCTCATGCATAGAATGAATGAAGGTAAAAAAACCTTCAGCCTTTACAACAGGGCTTGCTGAACCCTCAGCAAATCCAAGCTAAGCTGATTCACTTATCTCTAGTTACAGACACACAAGATGGTGACACGGATGGTTGTTGATCTTTACATCTGACTTTGGGTCAATGTTTACTGACTGAGACTGAATGATGATGCTAGCATAGCTATATGGTGTACAGTCTGGAACGAAAAGCCAATGCAATTTAGTAATTTCAGGCTCAGGTCTTAGGCAGTCCTTAACCTCCCTGGTGGTATGATTATGTCAGATTTTTGCGTTTTCTATATGTTTTACTTTTTGAATTTGCCGCCGGGCTCCACTCCCATGTGACATGATGCTCGCAGGGAACGGAGCCCAGCATCACAGTGAGTCGGGTGGAAGACACAGCCTGCTGACACAGTGGGAGGACATCGCTGGATCCAGAGGACAAGATAAGTAGATAAGTAACGCTGCCTGGATCCAGTGATGTAATCCCGATGTGGCTTGGGGTTACTGTTTTTGGAAATTAAAATTCACCCCGAGCCACACTCAGGAATACCGCCAGGCGACGGCGGCAACTTGGCTGGATGCCGCAAACCACCGCCACCTGACGGCGGCTGCGAGATCGTGGATTGTGAGCATGCGTGCACCATCGGAGATGCGCTCACTGTGTATCGGGGAGCCAGGGAGCGTGTAGAGCGGACTCAATGTCTGCTGGCTACCCGCGATCGCTCCCTCGCAGTGAAAAAACTGACAGGGGAGTAGTGTGGTCGCATACTTCCTGTACATGGGAGCAGCGATCAAACTCCTCCCCCACTCAGTGCAGCCCCCATACAGCTAGTAACACCTCCCAGTTAACACAGTTAACCCTTTGATCATCGCCTAGTGTTAACCCCTTCCCTGCCCGTGACATTTACACAGTAATCAGTGCATTTTCATAGCACTGATCGCTGTATAAATACCAATTGTCCAAAAAAGTGTCAAAAGTGTCCGACATGTCCGCTGCAATGTTGCAGTAATGCTAAAAATTGCAAATCCCCGCCATTACTAGTAAAAAAAAAAAAATTAAAAAATAAAAACCCCATGAATGAATTCTCATTGTTTGTAAGCTCGGCAACTTTTGCGCCAACCAATCAATATATGCCGATTGCGACTTTTTTTTTTGCCAGAAATATGAGGAAGTATATATATTGGCCAAAACTGATGAGCAAAATCGTTTTTTTATATTTTGTTTTTGGATATGTATTATAGCAAAAAGTAAAGAAATATTGTTTTCTTTTTCAAAATTGTTGCACTTTTTTGTTTATAGTGCAAAAAATAAATACCGCAGAGGTGATCAAATACCACCAAAAGAAAGCTCTATTTGTGGGGAAAAATGGACGCCAATTTCGTTTGGGTACAACGTCGCACGACAGCGCAATTGTCAGTTAAAAACGACGCAGTGCCGAATCCCAAAAAAGTGCTCTGGTCCTAAAGGGTGAAATCCTTCCGGGGCTGAAGGGGTTAAGATAAAAAGCATTCTGTGTCCAGCAGCCCCCCTAATACTTACCTGAGCCCCATCTCTATCCAGCAATGTCCACGGGTCCCTCGGCTGTCCAGGACTCTCCCTTCTGATTGATTGAGACACAGCAGCGTTGCCATTGGCTCCCGCTGCTGTCAATCAAAGTCAGTTAGCCTATCAGGAGAGGAGAGGGGGCAGGGACGAACCACAGCTCTGTGTTTGAATGGACAAATGGAGTTGCATCTCAGCTTGGGTGCCCCCCATAGCAAGCTGCTTGCTGTGGGGGCACTTGGGAGGGGGCAGGGGCCAGGAACAGCAAAGAGGGACCCAAGAAGATGAGGATCCAGGCTGCTCTGTGCAAATCCACTGCAAGTTTTTATTGCCAAACAATGGACCTATTTTAAAACTTTACGCTACAAATGAATGTTCCAGATAATATATTCCATTGTAACATCAGGTAAAAGACCAAATAAGAAATGCTAATGGTATATTGATCAGTATACTATTTAGCACAGGACTTGTCCAAAGCTGGTTTAGGCTGTTAAACCAGCTGTTTATGAATCCTGTGGTGAGACAGATGTGCAGTAAAAATCACACTTTTTAATAAAATGGTATTTAGTAAAAACAGAATAAACATGGTCAAAACATAGACAGGAATCGGTAACCAGAGCGGGTAGTCAGAACAAGCCAGTAAAACAGGAATCCAGAGATCAGTGTAGTTAGAAGCAACAAACAGGATCAGGAACAAGAAGGGAAGTCAGCCAGGCAAAAGTCTTTAACAGGAAAACACAGTAGAGAGTATCAAGATATGTTGACCAAGGCGAAGGCATAGGAGATCTGATCCAGGTAGTTTAAATAGCCAACAAGGTTGACTGATGAGCAGGATATGATCATCAAGTGAGTCACTGTGAAATGATGAGTGCTGGTAATTAACTGACAGCTGAGCTCTGAGAAGGGAGGGCTGAGCCCAGCCCTGACAGTACCCCCTCCCCAATGACCCCTCCCCCTTAGAGGGCCACCAGGTTTGAGGGGAAAATGTCTATGGAAAGCACGGAGGACAACAGAAGCATGTATGTCCGAGGATGAGACCCAAGAGTGCTCCTCTGGACCGTACCCATTCCAATGAACCAGGTACTGTATGTGCCTATGGAACCTACGGGAGTCAATGCTAGATTGTATTTCATACTCTTGGTTCTCAACCTGAACTGGGTGAGGACGTGGTACCGAGGTGGTGAAGCGGTTGCATACCAAAGGTTTTAAAAAGGAGACATGGAATACATTTGAAATATGCATATTAGAAGGAAGGTCCAAAGCATAAGCCACTGGGTTGATTTTACGGAGAATACAGAAAGGCCCAATAAACCATGGTGCCTGCATCAGTGAGTCGGAGATTGCGAGATGACAGCCAAACGCTCTCTCCCAACTTGGTAGGAAGGCACAGGTAGGTGTCTGTGGTCAGCATGGAGTCTGTACCTATCATTGTCACGTCGCAAGGACTCTTGGACCTGTACCCAAGAGGAACGAAGACCACGGAGATGCTCCTCTAATGCAGGAATTCCCCGAGGAACAAATGAGTCAGGCAACAGGGATGGATGGAAACATGGTGGCCAGAAATATAGTAACATAGAAACTGTTCCAAGGACTGGTTGGCTCGTTCTGCGGCCCCATTGGACTGTGGGTGATACACAGAATAGAAGGGAAGCTGAATTCCCAACTGTGCACAAAAGGCTCATCAAAACCTGGACACAAACTGGCTACCCCTGTCCGTGACGATAACCTTGGGTAGCCCATGAAAGGGAAAGATCTCCCGAGCAATAAATGGATGCCATTTCTTTGGACGTTGGCAACTTCTTAAGTGGAATACAATGTGACATTTTCGAGAACCGGTCAACGACCATAAGTATAACTGTATTGAACTGAGAGTTGGGTAATTCCACAAAAAAATCCATAGACAGGTGGGTCCAAGGGCTCTCTTCATTGGGTATGGGTTGTAGGAGGCCCACTGGAAGGTGTTGTGGTGTCTTACTCTGAGCACACATGGGACAAGCAGCTACGAAAAGGCTACATCAGCGCAGAGACCAGGCCACCAGAATTGTTTGGAAATAGCTCAAATGAGATGATTCTTCCCTGGGTGGCCAGCAGCCTTTGGAGAATGGTAAGTCTTTAGAACAGCAGTGTAGAGACTCTCAGGGACAAAGCAGCAGTCACAGGATTTCTCGGGAGGAGAATGGATCTGAGAGGCTAGAATTTTTTCACCCAAATGTGAAGTGAGACTGGTATGAACCGTAGCCAGAATACGACTGGTTGGTATTACAGGAAAAGGAAACAACTCCATCTTGGAAGAAGAGGAAAACTGTTGCAACAATGCATCGGCCCTTACATTCTTAGTACCGGGTAAGAATGAGACTATGTAATTGAAGCTTGACAAGAAAAGAGCCCATCGCTCCCTTCTGGGGGAGATTCATTTAGCCTCAGACAAGAATGTGAGATTCTTATGGTCAGTCAAAATGAGAACCGGTGTTCAGTCAATATAGCCAATTCATCAAAATCTCCAATTTTGTCACTTCCTTTTACTGTAAACCATCCGTAATTGGACATTTTGACGACTTGTCGTTTTGACAGAACAACGGGAACCGTAAACACTCCAGTACATGAAGACTTTGCTGTGTTGACACAACAGCGGGCAACAAGGAAAAAGTTGTCGCTGCTGCGGAGGCTGCCATTTTGTTGGTTAGTATCTGAGCAGACTAAGAATATCCGCTCATAATACTGGGCTAAAGATGATCATAAGAGCTAAAATGATCACTTACAATTCTCATTCCCCAACCTCATAATTGCATTCCGCAGCAGACAATTTCTTGGAAAAGTAACCACAAGGATGCATAGCGCTCTCAGAAGTAGGACGTTGAGACAGAAGGGCATCAGCTCTAGTCTTGGATGCATCAACTTCAAGGATGAAGGGTAACGTGGGATCAGGATGTGCCAACACAGGAGCTGGAACAAAGGCAGCCTTGAGAGACTAAAAGGCTTGAATGGAATCCGGAGACAAATTCTGTGGGTTACCGTCCTTTCTGGTCATATCAATCAGGGGTTTGAACAAAGACAAGAAGTTATGAATAAACTTCCGATAAAGCTAAGAAAACGTTGTAATGGACGTAAACCCATGGGCTGGGGCCACTGTAGAACTGCCAATAGTTTCTCTGGGTCCATTAAAAAACCAGCAGTGGAAATGACATATCACAGGAATTTAACCTGTTCACGATGGAACTCACACTTCTCCAATTTACAATACAAGTTATTATCTCTGAAGCACACGGCAGACAACTGTGTGGTGGCTTTCTAGGGACTTGGAATACATGAGGATATCATGGAGATAAACCACCATACATTGCTGCAACAAATCTTGAAAGACGTCATTCATGAATTCCTGAAAAACTGCTGGAACATTGCAAAGACCAAACGGCATTATAAGGTATTTGTAATGGCCTATCCTGGTATTATTAAATGCAGTTTTCCATTCATTGCCCTCCTTGATCCTCATGAGATTGTATGCCCCTCTCAGATCAAGCTTTGTGAAAACCGTTGCTCCCTTGAGGTGGTCAAATAACTCCGTAATCAACGGAATCGGATAAGCATTCTTAATCGTGAAGTGACTGAGACCCCTATAATCGATACAATGTCGTAGTTCGCCACTCTTCTTTTTCACAAAGAAGAAACCAGCACCAGCAGAAGAGGAGGATTTTCGAATGAACCCTCGAGAAAGTGCGTTGGCAACATATTCCTCCATGGCTTTATCCTCCGAGACAGACAAAGGGTAAACCCAGCCACAAGGGGGTATGGCACCAGGTTGAAGGTCAATCGCACAATCATAAGAACGGCGTGGAGGCAAACTACCGGCTTGAAATTAAAATAGTGGTGTTGCGCTGTTATCTCAACAAATGAATAAACAAATAAAACATACAATAATATCCATGTGTGCAGTGCAATAATTGATCTGTGCACTAGGTGGCAGTGTGCCACACTCCTCCTGGAAAGTTAAACACAGTGCCAAAAATCAAAACAAAACAAAAAAACAAATGATAAAGCT
This sequence comes from Glandirana rugosa, assembly GCA_018402905.1. Classification (NCBI taxonomy): domain Eukaryota; kingdom Metazoa; phylum Chordata; class Amphibia; order Anura; family Ranidae; genus Glandirana; species Glandirana rugosa. Next base: position 272,778 of record BLSH010000829.1, on the reverse strand, counting down.
TCAAAATAATCTCTAATACATAATCCTGAGCAGTGAAAAAACATATAGCACATATAATCCAACAATAATCAATAATCACTGGATACTGTCTCCAAAACAAGTAGGTGACAGTCTATTGCTGTATAAACTGTGTGAACAGTGCAATGAGTACTACAATCTTCCGCTGTAGTAGTGACTGTAAACGTGCAAAATACAGTGTGTCTCTTCAGTCTGTGCAGTGAAACGTCTATTAAAAGTGGCTCCTCACTTTCCTGCTGCAGCTGCGGGAACGCCCTGCCGGTGGCACGCTCTCGAGCCTCACCCTCTACAGAGGCAGAACGGGGATCTGCCAATGTAAACAAGGCAGATCCCCATTCTGTCAGGAGACATGACTGTGATCTACTGTTCCCAGTGATCAGGAACGGTGAGATCTGTCATGTCCTTGCCAGCCCAGCCCCCACACAGTTAGAACACACATAGGGAACACAGTTAACCCCTTGACCACCCCTACAGTTTAACCCCTTCCCTGCCAGTTACATATATACAGTAATCAGCTGTTATTTAAAGCTCTGATCGCTGTTTAAATGTCATTGGTCTCAAAAAAGTGTCAAAAATGTTTGATCTATCCGCCGCAAAGTCGCAGTCCTGATAAAAATCTCAGATCACCGCCATTACTAGTAAAAAAAATAATAATAATAATAAAAATGGCATAAATCTATTCCCATAGTTTGTAGACGCGATAACTTTTGCGCAACCCAATCAATATACGCCTATTGCGATTTTATTTACCAAAAATATGTAGAAGAATATATATCAGCCTAAACTGAGGAAGAAATTAATAATGTTTATATTTTTTTTACCACCAAAAGAAAGCTCTATTTGTGGGGAAAAAAGGACATAAATTTTGTTTGGGTACAACGTCGCATGACCACGCAATTGTCAGTTAAAGCGACGCAGTGCCGTATCGCAAAAAATGCTCTGGTCAGGAAGTGGATAAATCCTTCTGGGGCTGAAGTGGTTAAAACACTCACATAGTACAGGGTGCAACATGGTGTATATCCACGAGCACCGAGCTCGTAACCCGTGTCACTTCCGGTGTGCTCTCAGCCAAGCCCGATGTGTATTGTCCACGATTAATGAAGTAATATTTGCTGACAGGAATGGAAAGTAAGGTGAACCTTATCAGTGTTACGTTACTGTCCAGTAAGCAAGCTGGAGTAGGTCAGTTACCAAGCCGTGTTATAGGTGTGCCTACATCTCAGGACTGGTTGCACAAAATAACACATCTGCTGGCAGATAAAATAATCCAATTATACAGTATGTATCTTAGCAGTGTATTCAGTTTTTTGCTTGGCGTTCAGGTTATAAATGCTGTTGCAAACAAGATTTGCATTTGCAAGACTTTGTTGTTAAAATCCCACAAACTTGCAATGGCACAACTTAGTGTCAGAACATAAATATCATTGCCTAAAAGACTTCAGTTATGAACTTTTTACATTTTCTTTTTCAATTTGAAGTGATTATCTTATGCAATAGATGATCTTAGCAATTTCCTGTATAATAATGTCAGACTACTCTGTCAAGCCATCTACCTCCTCGAGATCCAGATGTTCAAGCCAGTACTTTTCAGACTTCATAACAAGGTATCATAAAGCAGCAGTGCACCCAAATGTCTAAAATACCTTTATTCAAATCATCACCATATGTTGTACATGTTATAAAACCAGTTGAATTATTTAGCAATTAACAATAAGGTAATTGTGAGGATAGAAATATGGGAGTTGCCATTTGAAGGTGTAGTCTCTGTAGCAAAATGATCCTGGCTTTAATACCAAGTGGGTCACTGACCTATAACAAGAATGTAGCCAAATGAGCCTTGACATTCTAGGCCAATATCATTTATGTTTATTCAGGTCAGCAATTCACTAGGTATTGAAGTTGAGTTCATTATGGCAACCAAGATTGTTTTTGGAACCCATTTTCTGGTGGTAGTTTTCTTTGGCCTGGTTCACACCTATGCATTTTGTGCAGAAACGCACTGCAGACGATTTAACATGGTTTCCTATGGGACACGTTCACATCTATGCTTTTTTCAGCCGCTGCGTTTTTGGAAGGGGTCAGGGACTTTTTAAAATGCACAACTGTGCTTACTCTTATGTTCACTGACAGACGCAGCCCTTCATTAGACAAGTGGGGTTATGCTCATATCACTAGGAGTAGACTAGGCAAAATAAAACAAAAGCATAGGTTGGCCCCTCCCAGGGGGCCGTCCTCACCTTAGCATATAACCCCCTGCTAGACAATAGCATATCAGTTTTTTATTGCCTAGTGCAAGGAGTAGACCTGGTTTCCTATGGGATCTGCGGTCTTCTGAGGTTTTTTCTGATGAAGACTGCTATCAAGAAGCCGGCTGGTGGTATAGAGGATAGAGAATCCAAAAACTTTCCCCAGTCCGGCCAACGTCTGTGCGAGCTACTCTTAGCCTTAGCGGGGACACGCCGCATAGGGTCCGTTCCGTGCGGGCTGCCAGTGGCTTATCCCACTTGTGCCCAGTGACTGGTGTATTCCTGTCCAGTGGCCTGGCCAGCAGCATCCCTCTCCATGGGGAGGAAAGTCTGCTCCGGGTGGCTACCCGCTGCGCCCGTCGGATCGGTGAGTGGACCCCTCTTCCGTCCTAGGGGCACCTGGGCAGCTTCTGAGGTAGCCAGCCGGTGGGGGCTTGGTAGTGGGGACACACTGGGGTTGTTCAGCTGCTATGGATCTCCCGTCCCCCCCACTCCCCCTCCCCCCGCGGTACCGCACCCTGCACTGACCGTTTTGAGCATTGTATTCGACGGTTCGCCACCTTGCATGGTGGATCACCGTTTGTTCGCCGTTACCGTGCCATTTTGCCATAGCTCGGCATGTTTGTGATGGCAGCGGCCATTTTCCTGTAGCCCATGCGGTTTCAGTCTGTCCTCTGGCGGCCCTCAGTGGCTTTTCTCGGTATTTCGGGGGAGTGTTCCGTTTTCGCTTGGACAGCGTGGCTGACTGACGCGGCGGTGCAGGCTCTTGAAGTGGAGTGTGTTTTCATTGCTCATTCCGGTCACAGCGCTGAAGCATCAAGAAACAGCAAGTATAGCTGGCTCTCCTTGGGTGCTGGTAGCAGTGGGGGCAATCCTTCCGGGTCTCCCTGGCTGATTGGTGGGGTAGAGGTGATGGTCACACAGTGGGGGTGCCGGAAGTCTGGGATGTCAGAGGCCGGCAGTGCTATGGCAGGGGTACCTGCGGAGCAACAATCCACGCCGGGGTCCCTGGTGTCCTTGGAACAGCTGAGGGCAGTATTTGGTGAATTCTTTCTCCGGGCAGGGGACCCGACTCCGGGGCCCCAGAAAACGCCTGCCCCCCCGTCATTCTTCGGGGGAGGATTCGGAACCAGAGAGCGCCTCGGTGGTCACGGGAACCCCCGTGGAGTTATCAGAGGGTAAACTGATACCCTCAGACCGTGAAGATGATCAGGGGCTTCATCTTTGTGTGACAAAGCGATAGTGGCTGCCCTGGTCACTGATATTCGCGAGTCCATGCGACTTGACCAAGCAGGGGAGTCGCATGAGTCCGCATATATTTGTGGGTCGCTTAAGCCCCCTAGGTCCCCCAGGGCCTACCCTTATGATCAGGTTTTTGAACAGGCGGTGTTCAAGGAATGGCTGCGGCCGCAAAATTCCTTTGCTTTACCCAAAAGCTTTGCTGTTCGCTACCCCTTTGAGGATAGTTTTACTAAGAGATGGGCTTCCTCAGCAGTGGACCCACTGGTGGCCCATCTGGATAAGGCAACGACCATTCCCTTGGAGGGGTCATCGTTTTTTAAAGAGGCGGCTGATCTTACGGATCTTCCCTTTCAGGGAAGTTTGTTGTTTGTTTGGCCTGCAGTTGGATGAAATCATTAAGGATTTCACGGGAGGGAAGAGTACTTTCCTTCCAGAGCCAAAACGGCGGGATTTTCATCATAGGCAGGGCCCTGTTTCTTCAGGCCAGAAGAAGTTTTTTCGTGCGCCCGGCTCAGCGGGTAAGGGCTTCAAGTCCGGTAAGGCTTCCGCTGGGCCCAGTAAAAGGCCCTGGCAACGTAAGTCTGAAAAAACAAAGGATAAGTCAACCTCCGCATGATGGATTGCCCCCACTGGCTCTCGGGTGGGGGGCCCGTTACTGGGGTTCGCAGACAGATGGACTGCCCGCATCACCGATCGGTGGGTGCTGGAGGTGGTGTCCTCCGGGTACAGGATAGAATTCATCTCTCTACCCCCAGAAAGGTTCTTCCCTTTGAACTTAAGACTCCCTCAGATGCGTCGGGAGGCGCTTCTAGGTGCCGTTCGGGCGCTTGCCGAACAGGGGGTGATTGTGCCGGTACCCACGGTGGAAAGATTTCACGGGTTTTACTTAAACCTCTTTGTGGTGCCCAAAAAGGGTGGTGTCAGGCCAGTTCTGGACCTGAAGGCACTAAACTGCTTTGTAAAGACAAAAGGTTCAGGATGGAGTCCATCCGCTCGGTCGTGGCCGCCCTGCACCAAGGGGAATTCATGGCGTCCTTGGATATCAAGGACGCGTATCTACACGTTCCAGTTTGTCACAGGCACCAGCGTTTCCTGCGTTTCGCAGTGGGGAATCTGCATTACCAGTTTGTGGCTCTCCCCGAGTGTTCACCAAGGTGGTGGTCCCGATGCTGGCGCTGTTGAGACAGAGAGGTATCACGGTGGTAGCATACCTCGACGATTTACTCCTGAGAGCAGAGTCGGCCGCAGCTCTGGAGGAGAATGTGATAATCACGGGGTCCACGTTAAAGGATTTCGGTTGGCTGATCAACCTGCAGAAGTTGTCGTTGACTCCATCCTGCCGTCTGGAATACCTGGGTCTGATTCTGGACACGGTGCAGGCAAGGGTGTTTTTACCGCCAAACAAGCTCCTGACGCTTCAGGCAGCAATGCGAACCCTGTTATCACGCCAGTGGTCCTCCTTACGGTTCGGTATGCGAGTGTTGGGGCTCATGGTGTCGACTTTCGAAGTGATACCTTGTGCCCAGTCACACTGCAGAAGGCGATTTTGTCGCAATGGGACAAATCTCCCCTATCCCTAGACAGACTGATCAGGTTGGATCATCAGTATCCTTGGTTTGGTGGATTTGGGCTCCAGCCCTAAAATTAGGAAAATGTTTCCTCCCCCTCAATTGGTCGATAGTAACGACGGATGCCAGCCTATCGGGCTGGGGAGGGGTCCTGGGTCAGTTTCCTGCCCAGGGCCGTTGGTCAGCTCAGGAAGCTTGTCTTCCGATAAATGTACTGGAGCTAAGAGCGATCAGACTTTGTCTATCCCATTGGTCGACAAGGCTGCGAGGCCTCCCTGTCCGGGTTCAGTCGGACAATGCCACGGCTGTGGCATATGTGAACCATCAGGGTGGAACGAGAAGCTCGGCAGCAGCCGTGGAGGCGGCTCTGATCCTTTGGTGGGCAGAACTTCACGTACCAGCTCTCTCCGCAATCTACATTCCAGGCGTGGAAAACTGGCAGGCGGACTTTCTCAGCCGCCGGACTCTGGATCAGGGGGAATGGTCCCTACATCCAGAAGTGTTCTGCCAGATTTGCCTCAAGTGGGGCACGCCAGAGGTGGACCTCATGGCCTCCAGATTCAATAACAAGGTAAGGACCTTTGTGTGCAGATCAAGAGGTCCGTTGGTGGATGCCACGGATGCACTTGTAGCACCCTGGGGTCGGTATCGGCTACTGTACGTCTTTCCTCCTCTGAAGCTTCTGCCGTGAGTTCTGCAAAGGATAGAAGCAGAGGGAATCCCGACAATCCTGGTAGCTCCGGATTGGCTTTGGCGTCCTTGGTACGCCGATGTGGTACGGATGGTGGCAGATGTCCCGTGGCATCTTCCACTTCGCGAAGACCTACTGTCTCACTCTGCTTTACCCTCGCTGGCTTTGACGGCTTGGCTATTGAGTCCCAAGTCTTGAGGGATAGGGGTGTCTCTGACTCCGTGATCCCTACTATGATTGAAGCGTACAAGTGTACTTCACGTAAGATTTATCATAGGGCCTGGAAGGCCTATATTGCCTGGTGTGAGGCGGGTGGTTGGAATCTCCGCTCTTATGCAGTGTCCAGGGTGCAGACTCTTTTTCAGCAGGGACTGGACAAGAACCTGGCGTTAAGTACGCTTAAGGGTCAGATTTTGGCTCTGACGGTTCTTTTTCAATGACCCTTGGCGTCACATTCATTGATCCGTACATTTGTACAGGATGTACGTCATGTGGCTCCTCGGATACGGTCGCCTTTGGCGCCGTGGGATTTGAATCTGGTGCTTTCTGTCCTTCGGAAGCCACCATATGAGAAGATTAGGGACATTCCCTTACAGTTGTTGTCGCAGAAAGTGGCTTTCTTGGTGGCTGTTACGTCCGCTAGGCAGGTGTCTGAGTTGGCAGCGTTATCCTGCAAGTCACCTTACTTGGTCCTTCATAAGGACAAGGCGGTTTTGCGACCTTGCCCTTCTTTCCTTCCTTCCGAAGGTGGTTTCTTCTTTTCATTTGAATGAGGATATTGTTCTTCCCTCATTATGCCCGCACCCGTCGCATCCCAAGGAATTTGAACTGCATTCTTTGGATGTGGTGAGGGCTTTGCGGGTGTATTTGTTTTCTACAGCTTCCTTTCGGAAGTCTGATTCTTTATTCTTACGTCAAGTTTAAGGAACCCTACGCTGCCCACGCCCGTATTACTCCCTTCTTGTTATAGGAGTAAGTTTACTTTTCTTCTTTGGTGGAAGCCTTCCTTCCTTTCTTCCCGTTCCAGCGTTTTGGCGGAACAGGAATACTTCCTGGTTCATTCCACTGAACGTCCTATTGCGACGGTTGAGTCTGTGGACGGATCGCCTGCATTGTCGGTGGTTCTTTCGGTGAAAGACGCTGTTGTTGACATTCCCTTACAGGGATTAGAAGAGTATACCACCGAAGGCTTCCTGTCTTTCGTGGTCTAAGTTTAGGGTGCCGCGGTTTCCGCTGGCATAGGCTCCTCGGTGTACTGCATGT
>BLSH010000829.1:247828-265270 GCA_018402905.1 Glandirana rugosa | reverse complement strand
AAGTCCATCTAGTTCAACCAAAAGGAAAAAAAAAAAAAATATATATATATATATATATATATATATATATATATATATACAGTATATATATATATATACACACACACACAATCCTATATATACAATCCTATTGCCACAGTTGATCCAGAGGAAGGCAAAAAACCCCAATAAAGCATTTTGTTCCAGCAGGGGAAAAAAAATCCTTCCTGCTCCCCCAAGAGGCAATCGGATATTCCAACTTTACCTATTCATATTTGTATCCAGTTATATTATGTGTATCTAGGAAATAATCCAGGCCTTTCTTAAAACAATCTACTGAGCTGGCCAGAGCCAGCTCTTAAGGGTGTCTATTCCACATGTTCACAGCTCTTACTGTGAAGAAGCCTTTCCCTATTTGGAGATGAAATCTCTTTTCCTCCAGACATAAAAAGTACCCACTTGTCCTCTGTGATGACCTTAAACAACTCAACACCAAGTTCACTATATGGCCCACTTATGTATTTATACATGTTGATCATATCCCCCTTAATCTCCTCTTCTCAAGAGAGAATAAATTCAGTTCCTCTAATCCTTCCTCATAGCTGAGCTCCTCCATGCCTCGTATCAGTTTGGTTGCCCTTCTCTGCACTTTCTCCAGTTCTCCAATATCCTTTTTATGAACTAGTGACGAAAACTGAGCTGCATATTCCAGATAAAACTGCAGTTTGGCATTGCATGCCATTATTAAGCTTATGATCCACCAGAACACCCAGATCCTTCTCCAGAATTGACTCCCCCAGCTGTTCTCCTCCTAGCATGTATGATGCATGCATGTTTATAGCCCCCCAAAAAAAGCATGTAGTCAATTTTTGCAGTGATTTTACTGCGGTTAGCATTTTGCCTTTTTTAATCTGTCCAACAACAAATTCGTCCAAAAAAAAATATAAAACATGCAAATAGCAAATCATGGCAAAATTACGTGTGCAAAAACGCAAAACCCACAGCAAAAGGAACTGCAGAAACGTATCGAAAGCAAACTGCATAGGTGTGAAACGAGTCTTAAGAACTACCTGCGCCTAATTCAGGCAACCATTTGCACAAGTGTCAGTAACATTACACATGTGGTAATCTCAGGAAACTCTTACTACAGCCACTTAGGGTTAGAATTTAAGGCAGCGTCAGATTCTTAAAAAAACAACGCCACTGCTGCTGTTAAACTCTTTTTATGGGAGTTTAGGCATTTTTTTTCCTGCCCTTGAACTCCCCTGATGTTATCCTATGTGTCCATGCACACATGGACATTTTTAGCAGTGTAGTAGAAGGGGAACTTAGAGAATGATTTTTGAACGCCCTAAAATCACGTTCAGGAGAGGGAATTTTGATCACAAAAAAATTCTGAATGCTGTTAAATGTGTGTAAACGCTAGGCTCCTTTAGCACTTAAGCATTTATTTTAATGGCCAGAATTTTTTTCAATGAAATAAATAAACGCCCAAACTTTAAACACTGCTAAACTCGCCTAAACTGGTATGAAAAAATGCACTTTAGTTGAGTCAGGAGAAACAACATTTACAAGAAACCAGTATGCATGAGACCTAAGATGAGAAAACTGATGGTAATTAAGCTGGCATACAGAGCTACACAAGTACTCAAAGCAGGCTGTACCTGTTCTGGGAAGCTGTCATGTACAGCTTCCCATTCACAGTACTGTAACCCTGACCCCATTCAGCTGTTGCTCAGATTCCTCGGCCAAAAGCCAAATATAAATAAAGGGGCCATGGATACATTTGAATAGAGATGGGCTGAACCAACCCTTAATCAGTTTGTGCCAGAACTCTCAAACATCGCAAAAATTCGGACACGAGCGACAAACCTCTGTGAAGTCTATGGGACCCGAACAGGAAAAATCAAAAGTCCCCATTTTAAAGGCTTATATGCAAGTTATTGGCCATAAAAAGGGTATGGGGGCCCGGGCACTGCTCTGGGAGACATGTACCAATACAAAAAAACTTTCAAAAAGATAATTTTTAACCACTTCAGACCCGGAAGGTTTTATCCACTTCTTGACCAGGCCATTTTTTGCCATACGGCACTGTGTCTTTTTAAACGACAATTGCGCGGTCGTGTGACGCTGTACCCAAATAAAATTGATGTCCTTTTTTTCCCATAAATAGAGCTTTCTTTTGGTGGTATTTGATAACCTCTGCAGTTTATATTTTTTGCGCTATAAACAAAAAAAGAGATAGCAAAAAAAATCAGTGCTTACGGTCTATAAACCCTAACAGATTGCCAGCTGAACATCAAGGGTAATCACAAAGCCAGAATAGATATATACATATAAAGAAGATGTAGCGCAATACAATCATAAAATCCCATGTAAATTAAGCATAACAGAAAATCAGGGAAGAAAAGTTCATAAGGAGTCCATAAATAACATAAAAAACATACAAATTCAGGATGAGTCCATATGAGAGGTAGTAAAGAAGAAACATGTCTACAACAAAATGCAAAATCCCGCGCTCACTTTCAAATTAAAAAGGTAATAATGTACATAAATATTGAAAGTCTTAATAAGTAAGGCAGCTCGCAAAACAACAGATCAGATTGTCAAAGAGAAATATTCAACACAAATGCAGCGCCAAAAAAAAATTTGAACAAGAAGTTCTACATGTAAGAAATAAAGTCCTGGTGGCACACTTCTGAGAATGTGAACACCTCACTCAGGATTCAGGATCCAAATTTATCAGAACAGTAATCCGTAATATTTCAGATATTCCAGGAACCTGCATATATATACATTGCAGCAAGGATCCACTTGACAAATAATGGATGTGTGCTTACCAGATTCTGGTAGAACATGCGCGGAGGTTTAAATCCAACTCCAGTGGTCTCAGCGTGGAAGACTGCTGCCTGAAGGGGGGGGGGAGGAATTCCTGTTCGGATAGGTGACTCCAGCTCCATAAAATAATGTGACAGAAGGTTCCTAGACTCCTTCTGTCACATTATTTTATCATAGAGCTCTTTTTATTTATCCATCACGTGAGTATTTGTAATTCCTTTGTATAAAAATAAATTGGTTTACATGATATCACACGATTGCGGATCTTCTCTTTCCCTTTATTATCCGTGGTGAGCGTTGGACATGCGTTACAATTGTTGCTGTGTGGGAACTGGAGTCACCTATCCGAACAGGAATCCCCCCCCCCTTCAGGCAGCAGTCTTCCACGCTGAGACCACTGGAGCTGGATTTAAACCTCTGCACATGTTCTACCAGAATCTGGTAAGCACACATCCATTATTTGTCAAGTGGATCCTTGCTGCAATGTATATATATGCAGGTTCCTGGAATATCTGAAATATTGAGAAATAATGAGAAATCCACAGCATGCAAAAGAAAAGGGGTTCTCAGGTAGATGCTTCCAAGTGCTCAGCTCCTTCACCAGTGGACAGAATGCACGCTCACCTTAATCTGAGACCCCAGTTTTACTAGAGGGTCAAATGCGCCTTCCCCTGTGGGGTAAATCAAGTGAGGGTGTCACAGGAAGATCTTAACCCATGGAGCAGAAGACAAGGGAACCGTCCTCACATTGCACACGATCCGCTCCTCTCTCTCAGAACCCAATCCTTCACATGCCGGCTGGCACAGATCTACCTTACCAACTCCAAATACGGAATAAGGATGCCCAGGTATGCAAAGGAAAAATGCACAACCTAAGTGCTCTTTGTATTAGCACACTAGTTTTATTAAAAAGATTGCACTTACAAAACGGTTTCTTATAAACAGCACATAAATCCAGACACAGCGTCTCTGTGTTTCGTGGACCAGCAGCGGGTGATGTCACAGAAAACTCCACCTCCCATATGCATTGCATCACACTTGACTTCATCAGCGGGGTGGAGCTAGGAACGTCACCCTCTGTTTGATATACAGCGTGTTGCCATGGACAAAAGATCTCTCAATGTACGCTGGCCCCCAGTGGTCAAATATGGGTATAACATGAATAAAACCCCCGCCCATCAAAAGGACGGGACGACCATGCCTAATGCATATAGACAAAAGATAATACACAAAAACAGACACTAATGACACCCACCACTGTCCACAAGGTCAGAGACACATAACACTTAATAAAATAATATAAATACATGATCAGAATTCATCGCTAAAAAAAATATTGATCACATCATCAGCATATAAAACCACTAAACTCTTATCTATCAGAAATAAAGCAATTGGGATAAAACTCAACCTTCAACCCCAGAGGCCTCAACACCTCAGCCTGGAAAATACAAAAAGATTCCGTCTGGCTGAGGCGCCGAATATAATTTTCCCCTCTCCAATGTTTTTGGACCTTCTCAATTCCCCATAATCTCAACCCCCTGGGGTCCCTATTGTGGTGGTCCCTAAAATGTCATGACACACTATGAGATTTTTTCCCCTTTTTTAATATTGGTAACATGTTCTCGTATCCTGCAGTGCTCTGGAGGTCCTCCCTACATATTGGAGGCCACAATCGCACCAACATTTATACAACATGTATTCATTCATTCATTCATTCACCTCAGTATTGCAGGTGATGGGATCTTTGATCTCATAGGACCTATTAGTGACAGAGGGGGAAAATTCCTTCTGCTTATTTATTATTGCATTTTGAATGTCTGCACGCCTTACAGCGGCCACATGCATAAAAGCCGGAAAGGGAGGAGAACAGACTATTCTCCTTACGGGTAGGGGGATCGACTATCCCCAGGGCAATAAAATCCCTCAAGGTAGGGGCCCGTTTATAAATAAACCGTGGCCAATCTGGTATCCATAAGATACCCCAGTGTTTGGCTATAATTTTCTCCACTTTTTTGTGTTGGATATTCGTTAGGAAAAGACCTTGCTTATACTGGACCTGTGCGCTTGTGCGCACACCCGCATGCGCCGGAAACAGCACCAAATGGCTCTGTTTGAACCCTCTATGCCCAGCAGCCGGTGCTGTCCATTCTATAGCGTTATCCGTGCTCTATAGTGACCTGTTCTGAGTTCCTGTTTACCTGTGACCCGGATCGATCCCGTACTTGCTTGAACTCTGCCTGCACCGACCCCCAGCTTGCCTACGACCACTCTCCTGCCTGATCCCTGTGTACCTTAGCCTGTCTGCCTGTTACCGACCCTGCCTTCACCCGACCATCTGACTGCCTGCTCCTCCTGTACCGCTTTGCCTGCATGTTGTTGACCCAGCCTGCATCACTACTCTTCAGTCTAGCATGGACTTCTGGATGACATCTTACCATCATCTGTGTCCAATCAAGCCCTCGTGCCCCCCTGCACTCCAGCGCTCCCTGTCTTCTCTACTAGGGGTTCTGGAACCAGGGCCGTAAGAGAGGTTGCCTACTGCATAAGTCAGACTCTACCATCAGGTAGGTGACAATATTATAGTCCAAAACTATTTTGAATTTCGGTTTACTGGCTTTTTCTTTTCTAACACCTGAAATTAAGGTTTGTCTATCCAAATTCTTAACTTTATCAATATCAAAGTTTCAAATCTTTCCGTAAGCGTATGAGATTGAGAGATGAAATCGTTCACCGAGGAACCATTTCTCCTCAAATGGACATATTGTCCCCTTGGAATGTTGCACAACCACGAACGGTGGTAGCAACTATCCAAGAGGATATACCCTTTGTGGTCAGTGGGCTTGAAATTACTCTGGGTGCTGAATGCATTATTCTCCTTGAAAATCTCTAAGTCAAAAAAGACCATACTGGTCTTACTAATATTCCATGTGAGCACTATACTCTTGTCATTGGAATTCAGTTTGCAAACAAAAATCCAGACACTCGCAAGACTTTGTGTGCCTAAACATTGGAGATCCACTACCCCCCTTCACTGAGAGAATGGGTTAGTAGACTAAACCATATAGAAAAGATGGAGAGACTGATTCATATACAACAGAACAATATAGAACGCTTCACTACCACGTGGGAACCTTGGGCCACATACCGTGGCACTGATGAGTACAAGACCCTAGTGTAATATACAGTTTGACATACAAAATTTCCAATAGGGAAGAGTTGGGACAGGGTGGGTGTCCCACCAGCCTGTTCCACAGATGGTCTTCCTTCCCTAACACACTTCGTATCTTTCACCTCCCCATACCTCCCCATGTTTCCCTCTTTCGTGCCCCCCCTTTTTTTTCTCTCCCCTTCCCATAATATCCCAATACATGGCCTTACTAGAAGGCAACGAGTGGAGCTATGGACATAGGCTTGTAGAGAGGAGATGGAGAAGGTAAAATGATCAATTAAATAAATGTGTAATAGAACACTGTAGTCTTAAAGTGATGTTGCGACCTTGCCTTCCAAACCCTCAAGTTAGCAGTTATATGTGAGTATTCACAGATGGAGCTGTGTACCATGATATGGCATCTATATTGGTATATTTTCTCATGTATCTGTACCCCTGCTTAGTAGTTTCTTATGTTATGTTTGCAATTGAAACTCAATAAAACTTAAAAAAAAAAAAATCCAGGCACTCTAATAAAAACTTTCTGTGCCTGGCTGGGATCGTGGATCCCTCCATAGCCCACTGCACTATGTGATGTGATTTGTCACTACAGGGGACAATTGTGATATAGGAAATATCAGATTGAGTCACAATGTTCATCACAGAGGACCAGACATCATCAACACTTAGAAGGAGGCAGGATGCAGAAAATTCTCTGAAAAGTGGTAGCTATTCAAGAGAGTGAAGATCATTGAAGCAGGTGGTGGGAAATGTTATATACAGTAAGTATGAGTCTTCCTTTCTAGGGAGCACTTTTTTTAACCTACCATTAGCAGTAAAAAGAAAATCAGATTTTACCACTATATTAGTCTTTTGGCAATGTTGAAACTGGTTGTCAACTCGTGGCAACCACTTTAACCTACAGGTAAGCCTATAATAAGGCTTACCTGTAGGTGCCCTGCATATTTCCCAAACCTGCATGGTTTAGGAGATATACAGTGTACTCGATATGCCAACGTCATTTCGGCACATGCACAGTGAAGAAATGGCCCCTGCGCCGTTTCTTCACTGAGATCGCGCCGTGACTGGCGACTCTCGCCCGCATGTGCCGGAGTGACATCGTACGACTCCAGCCAGTCACAGAGCCGGAGTCGCAGCCCCATAAGGAAGAGGGGCTGAAGATGGACGCTGCCTGCACAGGGGACATCGCTGGACACTGCAGGCTTAGTTTTCAGGTAAGTGACACATAATGGGCTACTATGCAATGCATAGTAGCCCATTATGTTTCTACTTTGCAGGGGAACATAGAGGAAGTAAACCCCATCAGGGTTTACTTCCTCTTTAAGGTGTCATTAAACTCAAAGCATCAAAAACTGTAAATACACGTATTACACTAGAGCATTTATTTTCTGTAGACTGAAAAAATCCCAGTTGATCCTTCTTTTCACTGTCCCTCCCTCATTGTCTGTCATTTTCAGGCACCATAAACTCTGCCTACACCTTGTAATTGCAAAAAGTAATAAACGTGTGCTTTGACATATAGATCTATGAAGCTTTAAAACACTTTGCTGCTATTAATTATTTATTTTAATTCTCTATTCTGAAAGCATTTTTTTTTATGTCACGTGAATGACACAGCACCAATCAGCGCCTTGTAGGCACAGATTCATACATCAGCAGAGTACTAGAAACTCCTCCCTCAGAACTTCCCCAGGAAAGACTTGGGAACCCTCATCCAACCTCTGAACATCATTAAAGGCACTCAGATGATTTTTTTTTCAATATTAAATTAAATACAATGGCATGATCTTTATACATAAATAGAAGGGATAATGACAATTAAATATTGTATGTTTAGTATCACTTTAAACCTGACTGATTCCTGTTTAGGCTTATTCATTTCAATAGAGAAGTTAAATGAAATTCTGTCTGTGAATAAAACATTCAATATTTTGCACTGGCCCCAATATGTTCTGATGTGGGAGACAAAAGCACATTGAAAGGGTATGATTTTTTTTTTTTATTGGCAGAATAAGTGGAAGAACCTTTTACAAGTTTTGTCAAGATACTAATTAGGATCCTGTGATTATGCTGCTGTTGGCAGAAGCCTCAGAAATGGGGATATTTTTATGGAGTAAGATTGTTATTTTAATTGCTATCAATAAGCAGAAGAGAATTTGCAGCTTTGCTAGAGGCAGTGATACAGTGATGTTTATATAACAAAAAGGCAGACTGCACATATACAAATATGTTTATATCCATGCATATATTCATGATAACAATACAGTTTCTAGGAAGCCAACACCATGGCATCTCCCTGCGCAATATCTAAATATCCACAAAAACAAGCCTTTTTGAAGAATGAGGATTGTTCATTTGAAAGTTGAAAACCACATAAACACTGAATTTTTTTTAAGCACATATTTTATTTATTACTTTATTTCCTACAGCATTGTTTTTACAAGCACAGCATCTACACCTCATGGACACAAATGGAAATAATAAACAGATCGAACAATTTCTTACAATTCCTTCGTGTCTGAGAGTCTGTTATTACATACCACAGTCAAGCTAATTCAATGCTATTTTTTTCGTTTTCTGTTCTATGAAGTGGTTCTAGCTTTGTTTTATCCATAAAGACAAGTTAACCATACAAACAGTAAAACATCAGAACTATAGCTGCCAGTCATAACCAACAATTCCATCATAGTCAATATTAAGAGGTGTTCTAGCGTCACAAAACCAGTACCTAGGCCCAAGAATTTCACTACTACAGTTTGTGAAGGAGCCCATTATATCACATCACGTTTACCTAGGAGGCCCTTTAAGTTTCTAAGTATTGTACTATACTGTATATTTGAAGGCTGTTATGAACACGATACATTCATTCTTGGGTTTCTCAGAGTCAGAACCCATATAGACAGACCAGGAAAACCTTGTTTGTGTGGATTGAAGCATGCTTTATAGTGTTTGTTTTATCTTTAATCATTAATTTCAATAAATATATTCATAAGACATATTTTGGGGAGTCTGGTACAAGCCATCATTGTAGTACACTATTTTTTTATTCCCAGAATGCAAAGAATTTTCTAACTAGTTAAACCCTTTGTTTCCTCTTCTCCCCTTTCTCTGTCTTTGAGTGTGAAGTACAAGAGGGTTGCCCATTCTTAATAAGGTCCTGAGGAAGGGGGGCAGAGTATATAGCATCCCCCACAGTATGGTAGAACCATGGTAATTTATGATTTTGCTTTGGGTCATCAAGTGTGTTTTGGTGGGGATGAATTTTAAATCTTAGAACATGCTATACCTTTGCATATTACAAAAAAGTCCAGTTTGTTTAGTAGTAGTAGACCGCAAAAACCCCCGTTGGCTGCAGTTTAAAGGCACCTATAGATGTGGTGGCAATCACTGTCCATGTTGCTCCCATGTCTTAGGGGGTACAGACTTGCAGTCCTTTTCATCTAATAAGGTTTTCAAAGCTACATCATTTATCAATTGTAGTACTAAATATGTTGTCTTCATGATTTCATGTGAACCTTGTCATATTCAGTATGTGGGTCGCACCACCAGTAGGCTGCGGAATAGGCTTAAAGACCATCTTTTTGTTATTGAAATTAACAAAGCTACTAACGCAGCTAAACATTGGAATTCATGTCATGATAAAAATGTCAGTGTCCTCCGTATTCAGGGTGTTGAAAAAATTACTCTGCCCAAACGGAGTGGCGATAGGTTCAGGTTGCTGTGCAGAAGAGAGGTACACTGGGTTTTTCGTATGAATACTAGAATACCTTATGGTTTAAACATTGAATGGAACGTGTCCCATTTTTATGAATGGAGGTGTGCCTCTCTTCTGTTCTTGCAACCTGTAGCCAGCCCCCTGATTACCTGGCATGTTCAGCACGCATCAACACGCTTTAACGCTCCCTTTTCTCCCCAGTGATCTTTTAGCCTTTTCCTCTGCTTTTCTCCTTTGCCTCTCTTTTCCTTCATTCTTTTTCTTTCTGTTTTCCCTCACCCTTTTACTTTTTCTTAAACCTCTTTTCAATGTGTTTCAGGTTTTCTTTTGGTATGTTCTCTCCTCAAGATTTTCCCACAGTTTTAATCAATTCTGATACCTGATCGGGTGCCTGTTTCATAGGTGGTTCTTGGAGAGCGACTAATCGCACTTGACACATTGTGCCTAAATACCTGCAGTGCTTTAATATACAATTCTTTATCCATTACATCTAATGGGAAAATGGGTCCTCTTTAGGTAAAATCCCTTTCCTGGGTTTTCAGGAATTTACACAGTTTCTACATTTTATACACTTTTTATGGTCTATTTTGACATATAGGGACTGATTTACTAAAACTGGGGAGTGCAACATCTGGTGCAGCTGATCATGATAGCCAATCAGCTTCTAACTTCAGCTTGTTCAACGAAGTTTTGCGAAAAAAACATGGAAGCTGATTGGTTTCTATGCAGAGCTGCACCAAATTTTGCACTCTCTGATTTTAGTAAATCAACCCCATAGTGTCTATGTGAGTAGTTCTGTTTTACTCTCCCTTCTTATTCTCTCCCCTTTGAATACATAAGCTAATCGAATATATTTTTGTATCCCCTTTGCTAGAGCTTGCATACATGATTGTACTAACTTTCAATATTGTTATAACCTCTTATATATAGTGTGCGATGCCCCTTAGGTTGTGATGGGATAGAGCAGTGGTTCTCAACTCCTTTTCCTCGGGACCCACTAACAGGCCAGGTTTGCAGGATAACTGAAATACATCACAGGTGATATAATTTGCTGCTCAGTGATTGCAGTATTCTAGTCTGCATCTCCCCAAGGTAATACTTAAAATCTGGCCTGTTGGTGGGTCCTGAGGACAGGAGTTGAAAACCACTGGGATAAAGGGATATTTTCTTAAGGTCAATTAGATTTTGTGTCTCTTTTTTGCTATTGTATTTTTCCACTGTGCATTCATCATTTTCATATGTTATTTTTTATATGTCATTTTTTAAATGTTATGCTTTTTATGACTGGGCGTATTGCTTTTACCGATGGCTAACCTTATCATGCCATAATGTTACATCCTCTTTGTGTATTTGAGCAAATTATTTTGGTTGTGAAGTGGATTTTATCCTCTTATCATTTTCTATCTATCTCTCATTAATTGATTGGCCATTGGTTGGTGCAGTAACACCCACTCATTTATGGGTTTTTTTTTGTGAAGTATATATATGTATTCAGTGGTTGTACATGCTAGGCTATGATTAAACACTGCTAACTGGTGTGAAACGCATCAGCCCTGCTGGGACCTGTTGTCCACCAGAGCCTGCAATGGTTTTTACTTAATAAAGGAGCTTGTGCAAGGAGTGCAGCCATCCAGCCTATTTGGGGGATTATCGTGTTTGTGTTTCAAGGAATTGAATGGCAGAATCTTGCCTTGTGTGGTGGTGGCTAGTTACTAGGCCTTTCTGTTGCTATTGCAGAACTGCAAAGTGTGCTCTAAGAGGGAAGGCTGGTGAGATGTCAAAAGCATTAGTGGGGAGACGGGACCAGGGAACTGTAGTATCCTACCCATCTTCCTCCACAAAATCATCATATATTTTGTTTTATGTGCCTGGGAAGATCATGTAAAGGAGTGTGTAAGACTTTCAGGAAAGACCGTGGTTGTACCATCTGTGTCTCTGGATATTGGTATATTATGAGGCATTGTTTGCCCAATCTCTTGCATGGTAAGAGAGACTAGAAAGGTATAGGAAACACTGGGTGGTTTAAAACTTGAGTATATTTTATGGATTGCATGGAATAAAGAAGTTTAGCAAAGCATATAATCTTGATAAGGTGACACCTATCCAGAAATGAAATGGGGAGATTTTTCTTCAAATGCAGTTCCTAGTCTATTTTGCCTATTAGGGTGCAATAATTTAGTATGTAAAGATCTTGTATGTTCTTAAGTATATGTACCCACAAGTATTTGATGTGATTGGATTTAACCAGCATTTCACATTGGTTAGCCCAGTTTGTGCCTTCCTGTGTGCCCCCTATAACCATACATTGCAGAACTTTCCACAGCCCCTCCCAGTTTACATTGTCAAATACATTTTCTACATCCAGGGCTAAAGGGCAACATAGACTGTGGAGAAAGGAGTCAACCATTTCATATGTTCTGCCTTATGAACATCCCTGCTGCAGGAACGAAACTGGTAGTAAGGGAAATGGCCAGCAAACTGGTCAAAACAAAAGTTAATGCTCATAACTGAATGGAAGTAAAGAGTTTTAAAAGTCTTGTGTTTGACTCCTTTTTTTACATTAGTGGAAGCACAGAACAGTGGGCATATTCCCGAACAGCAGGAGCCCCCAGTGTTGGTACAGTTGCTTTTACAGCTTAGATCTAAAGAAACTTCGGATTTGTTGGGCCAACCAGGTCCAAATTATATAGCAATAAAGTTCAAATGAACACATGCATCTCAAAAAAATGGAATTAGTATAAGAGAAGTAAAAAAGATGTGTGTAGTCTGCAGAAAAAGACAGCATTAAAATATAGTCATGACTTAAACTGGCTTCATTTTGCAATAAGTTCAGCCATCCAGGCTGGGCTCCCTCAAGGAGATTGAGATGTTTTGGCTTGACAGAAGGATGGTCGGCCGCAATGGCAGCTACTGCCTTCATTACTACCTCAGGAGATATATATAAGGGACATTTTTAGGCATATACTGTATATATGGATTACTGCCAGTTATGTCAAGATGCATTTCATCCTCTTGTATGTGTATGTGTGTGTATTGTTGGTGTATATTGTTAAATGACTTGTGGGTTTTTGTAAGTTCAACAAAATAAACGGCAAATAAAAGTAATTTCTGCCTCTCTGCCACAAGATTTTGGTGTGTTCTCTACGTTGTGAGCATTTGTACCCTATCATTGCAATCAAGATAATGGCAATTACTGATCTTGGCTATTTGCCATAATTCCATGGGGGGCCCAGGGGATTGGCCACTTCCATTCTAAACTGGCCAAAGAGACCTAATGCTCACAGCATGGTGTGAGCACAGAACTGACCCAAGTCTGATGGGTGAACATCTTCAAGCAGGCCCACAACTCTGATGTTGTTCCTTCAAGACTGATTATTCAGATCATCCAATTTCTTATCATTTTCTATCATGCTTGATAGACAGGATGCGATGGATTTAGAAGAGGCCTCTGTTTCCATTCATGTATTATCTACAGTGATTTTTTCTGTGCTCTAAATCTCAGATTTTCTCAGTGTGTGTTGCTAAGACTTTTTTGACAGGGTCTAGTTCCTTTGTATGGTGGTGTTGATGTTCTTAGAGATGTTTATTTTCTGTTTTTGTTAGACAGGCTACCTCAGCAGTAAGCTACACGGGAAGTTCTCCATCTCCACCATCTTGATGAACTGGCACTTATGGTCCATTTTAGAGAACTGCAAATGCTTGGTTGAGTGTGGTTTCACAATGAATTTGTCCATGGCAGTTGCCTAGAAGTGTTGTGGCAATTGCACTGAAGGCGTGCAGGGTGGCTGGAGAGGCATATTTTGGTGGCAGAAGGTTGGAGCTCTTCTCTGTGCTGCTAAAAGTTCACATAAACAATAGTAAATATTTATTTGATAATGTGTTGAAATGGCTGGTTGATATACAAATAGAATATTTTGAGAACTTAGAGAATTTATAGTTAAAGAATATAGAAACACATTTACAGTATCAATTTATATTTGTTTTCACCCAAAAAAAATGTTGATAAAAAACTGAAATTGAAAATCCTCTTTTGTAAACATCCATTCTGTGGGTTTGATTCTGAGACTTCCTGACCTTTTATTTTACCCTATAACTGCAGTTTTAGCATATTTCATTGATTGTTTGGTTTCTTTTTATCCCTTATTTCAAAGTAACTGCATTTATCTCAGCAGTCAAACAAGCTTAAATGCTAATTATGTTCTCTTTTATTTGAATAACACTTTTAGAAATGAGTGCATGAAATATAATAATGAAAATCTGGAATAGAAAGAAAATAAAAATGTGAAAGTTATGCCAAAATTACTTTTAGAAGTTACAATACTAACACAAAATAGTACTACTCATTGTGCCATTCACACAAACATGCAGATGCATTCTTGTTGTGAGATAACAAAGAAAATGATGTTGAGTACAGACAAGAATGTCTTTCCCCCTTTCCCAGTTTGCTGATGATGCCCAGCCCCCCGAGCATAATATGTATAGGGGGCGGGGCCTAACACTGATGTGGCTATCATGCTTGTGGATCAGGATTGTTGGGTGGTGAGACCGGTACAGTTTCTATTGTGGGCTATGTATAACATGCTGTTTTAGCATTGTGCATCCCTGCTATCAGTCTCTTTCTGTTTTATATGGCTTGTATGATGGTAATTTTCCTTGGATGAGTCAGATCGGAGCCATATGGCAAGCAGTGTTTGGATATGCAATTTAAAAGGGACACACATCCAATTTTGGCCTAAAGAGATACCTAATTGATTTGACCTCAAAGTGATATAGGGTGAGGTGAGCATATTATATTTATCACCCGGTGAGGAGCACAGGTGTTTTAAGTCAGCCATTAAGAAGATTTAATGCAGTAAGTGTGCACTTCTGTCGCACTGGGGGGCACAATTTGGGACTCTTTATCATTTATATTTTGTTTATTTATTTGATATGATTTTTATTAATGGCATGCATGTTAATTATTTAGTTTCATTAATTATATGTAGAGGGTGCTCTTCACTTTTTTATGTTTTGTGGATTACCAAATAGATAGAGTAGGCACTGGCCTAAGTGCCCCATGCTGTTTAAGGGCCCTGTCACAATGAATTAAAATAAATATTGATTTGATCTTGCAAGAAAAAACTACAATGATGCTTGCTTAAATTCTTTACAAAAGATAGAAAAAAATAATCAACTCAAAGAAATGAAAATTTACATTATAAGGACTCTATAAAGAAAATACTATATTGATGTAATGTACCCAAAACAACTTAAAGGTTAAGTTCACCTTTACAGAAAAATCTGTAAGGTGAACTTACACTGGACCCCCTCCTCATCCCCCCCATGGTCCCGCTGACCTTGAGCCCAGCGTTCACCCGCTAGGAGATCTCATATAGCCGCTTCACTGGTCCGAGGCTTACAAATCCCCTCGGCTTAATCTCCTAAACGTATCTTGTAAGGAGATACATATAGGAGCATTCCAATTGGCTGGCGCCAATCAGAACCCGCATAGCCCGTCCTGTCACTGCAGGTGAAGGAGAGAAAAAGCCATGGGGATTTCAAATGCCCGGATTGGCAAAGCGGCTACACGATCTGTCAGAATGGGTGATCGCCAGACTCCAGGTTAGCGGGACCAGGTGCAATGGGAAGGGGGTCCAAGCTAAGTTCACCTTACAGATTTTCTATAAAGGTGAACTTACACTTTAAAGTACATAAACCATACACATCAGATCCACATTACAGTTTGTCTCTTAGAAGCCCATCTTCTTTCAGCTGTCAGTTTGTAAAAAAATGTTGGTGCAATCTATGTGTGTGCGTGATGTACAGTAGTGATGGTCATCTCCATCACTACTAGTGCACACTACTTCAATGTTCAATGTAACCCCACTAGAGCGCACACACAAGAAACCTGAAGGAGGGGGAGCCAAACTTTTTTTTTTATATACACAGCTACAGCATTTACTTTGAAACCCATTCTAGAACATTCTTTACTAGACGAAGGAAGGAGGTGAAAACAAGGATTAGAAGGCAAACCCATCTATCCATCCTGATATGTCATTCCCTTGCATTATACTAAGGAAAACATTCACAGAATAGGTTTATTGCCTAAAGCAGATTGTAGCAAATATGCTACTCTCAAAGCAGACTTTGTTCATGTTTTCTGGTACTGTTTATGGATCCATTAATATTGGTCATACTTACAGTTGGAGTTTTCAGCACCCTTCTCTCTTGAAACATGCTTGCTTGCACTCTTAGTATAGTAAATTTCATGCACACATAGGTCTGTCTTCTTTAGATATTGTTAAATGCACAAGGAGGGGACAATGGAGCTAGAGAGCAGGAGGTCTTGGAAGGAATGAAAATAACAATTTGGTTGGTATTTTGAGGCTAGGTTAGTAATGTAGCTGGGGGCTGGATTGTGGATGTACTTGAACAATGCCTGCATCTGATTGGATGCAGGCACTGTTTGGCTGAGAATTCTCTGCTTGTCTCCTTTCACAAAAGCCAGTTGAAAAATCAACTTGTTTGAGCTCTGTGGTGCTATCAGAGCCACTAAGAAAAAATATGGCCAATTCAGCTGAAATTAGACACATGTATGGTCAGCTTTAGCCATAGGACAAAGTTTACCAGAAATTTTGCTGGGAAAAGGTTAAGCATATAAACAAAGTGGGATCTTTTATCCACAAACTGTTTCAAATGCAGTCTTCCTTGCAGCATTTCTCAGTTTTTTTTAAAAAAAGTCATCAAATAACCCTCCATATCCATCTCTAACTATTCCATCTGGCCAATGATGTATGAAAAAACCAGTGACACATGACTGTGTCAGGGCAGAGGTGCCTTTCATGTGCAGGCAGTGATTGACAACCTGGCTTCAACTTCTGTGTGCTATGTAAAAGGCAAATAGCAGCACCCAAATAGAGGAATAACTGGATCTCAGGGGACAGATTTGAACAGAGCTTTTGTTCATCAATTATGCACCCGCGGGTTGTTTATTAAGCCAAACAGTTCCTATTAAACATCAGTTTCAATAAATATTGGCAAAAGAAAATGTGATTTTAACTATCCTTAGATAGAAAAATAGACTTGAGAAAAGAAAATTTATCAGGAAGAGAGTGACTTAAAAATGTCACGTAAATTATGTCTTAAAATATGTACATCTTTGTAATGGAACAATAAAAATTGGGCTGTGTATTTTTTTCAAAAGGGATTGTAATGTATAATTCACAGTTGACCATAATGAATTGGACTTTTAATGCCTTAAAACGGAAAACTGTATACTTACCTGACTGTAATTTTCCTTTTCTGATGCATAAGCAGGACAGCATACACGTATGGGTATAGGCACTGCCATTCACCCAATCAGGACTGGTTATACTATATTTAACCACTTCAATACTGGGCACTTAAACCCCCTTCCTTCCCGGACCAATTTTCAGCTTTCAGCGCTGTTGCAGTTTGAATGACAATTGCGCGGTCATGCGACACTGTACCCATATGAAATTTTTATCATTTTTTTCACACAAATAGAGCTTTCTTTTGGTGGTATTTAATCACCCCTGGGTTTTTTATTTTTTGCGCTATAAATTAAAAAAAATTTTTGACCAGAAATTATACTTCTACATTACTTTGGTAAAAATAACCCAAATCGGAGTTTATTTGGTGTTGGCGGACAGACAGATGTGACGGGGACTGTGACAGATGTGATGGGGACATACAGATGTACAGTGTCAGGGGCAGTGTAGACAGACAGGCGGTTGTG
>BLSH010000829.1:200702-247818 GCA_018402905.1 Glandirana rugosa | reverse complement strand
ACAGCATACACGTATGGGTATAGGCACTGCCATTCACCCAATCAGGACTGGTTATACTATATTTAACCACTTCAATACTGGGCACTTAAACCCCCTTCCTTCCCGGACCAATTTTCAGCTTTCAGCGCTGTTGCAGTTTGAATGACAATTGCGCGGTCATGCGACACTGTACCCATATGAAATTTTTATCATTTTTTTCACACAAATAGAGCTTTCTTTTGGTGGTATTTAATCACCCCTGGGTTTTTTATTTTTTGCGCTATAAATTAAAAAAAATTTTTGACCAGAAATTATACTTCTACATTACTTTGGTAAAAATAACCCAAATCGGAGTTTATTTGGTGTTGGCGGACAGACAGATGTGACGGGGACTGTGACAGATGTGATGGGGACATACAGATGTTTTGTGTATGGTGACAGATGTGACGGGGACAGACAGATGTTTGGGGACTGTGACAGATGTTTTGGGGACATACAGATGTTTTGGGGACTGTGACAGATGTTTTGTGTATGGTGACAGATGTGATGGGAGTCATACAGATGTTTTGGGGGCTGTTTTATGGGGACACTTATGTGTATGGGGACAGGGGTATCAGTGTGCTTGGTGCACTGTGTGGGGGGCGATCTGTGACAGCTTTCTGCATGAAATCATCATCATGCAGAAAGCTGTCACAGAGCTGCAGCTCCCCCCCTCCCCCCCCCCGCACTGAGCTCTCACTGAGCTCGGCGGGGGGAGAACTGTCACAGAGACGTTCATCTCTGTTTACAATGTGACAGCTGTGATTGGACACAGCCGTCACATGATCGGGAGGGCCAGTCACTGCGCCCGTATCCCGATCTCTGCTCAGCTGGATCCTGTGATCATAATGATCACAGGATCCAGCAGCAGCGCGGCGCGTGGCCGCGCTGCGAGCTCCCGTTCTGCAGGACGTGAGGCTCCCACCCGGCCGTATACTGTATGTACAGTGGCTGGGTGGGAGGTGGTTAAATAAGTCGCCTCCCACCAGGCGACATCCTCTTAGCTATACTCAAATGCAAAGCCCACAAGGGAAGGACCTGTATGCCTGTCATGCTTATGCATCAGGAAAGGAAAATTACCGTCAGGTAAGTATACAATTTTCCAATTTCCTGACAAAAGAATGACAGCATACACGTATGGGATGTAGCACGCCCGCAAACCACAAGGGAGGGTATGCTGAAATAATATTTTAGAAATGATCCATTCTGGTCAGTACAGCAAGACCAAATTCTACAGTCGTTAGGGCTGCCGGATCTAATGAGTCAAGAATGTGCTGTATGTTGACCACGTTGCAGCTCTGCAAATTATTTCTGGGGATACACCCCTGAACTCTGCCCATGCCGCTGCCAGACTTCTTGTGGAGTGTGCCCTCACATTTGATGGAGGTTCTAGGTTTCTCACCTCATAAGCTCTCTTGGTGGTTTTAACCAGCCACAATGCCAGCGTCCTTGTGGATGCTGCTAGCCCTTTTCTTAATCCGGCTGGGATGTCAAACAGGTTTTCTGCTTTTCTGAAAGAGGCTGTCCTCTGTTGTGACAATGTCCTTAATACCACCCTGTCTGGTAGGTGGCAACAGTAAGGGGGTTTTTATCTTAAGGCTTGAATGTCTGAGATTCTTCTCCCTGATGTGATGGCAGTGAGAAAAACTGTTTTCATCGTTATATTCCATAACAAGGTTGCTTGGATCCCTGCAAATAAAGGTTGGGACAACATGTCCAGTAGTACTTGCAAGTCCCATGGAGGGATAAATGACCTTGTTTGAGCTCGTACTCTGTCGCAGACCTTCAGGAACTGTCGTACTAACTGTTGGGTAGCCCATCTTACCCCTGTAATGCTGAGATTTGTACTCTGAGTGTATTTGTCTGTAGGCCCATGTGAAGTCCTGCTTGTAGGAATTCTAATATCTGTATCTCTCGTGGTGCTAAAGGATCAAATCCTCTGGCTTCAGTGAAGGCGACAAACTTTTCCCATACATTTGAATAGGTTTTGTTCTTTGTTGCTGCTCTTGCCTTGAGTAAGGTTACGATGACTGAGGCCAAACCACCCACTTATCCTAGCCTTTGCCTCTCAACCTCCAAGCACCAGATGAAGTTTACTAGGGTTCATGTGCTACAACGGCCCTTGTTGGAGAAGGTCCGGTCTCTCTGGCAGTAGGATCAGGGGTTCTATTGCCAGGGCCTGTAGTAATGGGAACCATGGTTTGCGTGGCCACACCGGCATGATTGCTATCACTATTGCCGGATGTTTGCGTATTTTGTTGAGTACCCTGGAAATTAGAGGTATTGTTGGGAATACCTATGCTAGCGTGCATATCCATTTGGTGCTGTGTGCATCCACTGCTTCCTCCTGCAGGAAGTTCACCCTCGCCAGGAATCGTTTGCACTTGCTGTTGGCTGGGGATGCCATTAAATCGAGGTCTGGCTGACCCCACTGATTGCAAACTCATTGAAAAACTGATTGGTTTAGAGCCCATTTGTTGTTGTCCACCGTTTGTGGCTCAGCGCACACCTGCTAAGTAATTTTGTGGTGCTGGGATGTATACAGCCGATAAGTTCATTAAGTTCTGTTGAGCTCAGGTCATCATTGGTGCGACCTCTGCTAGGAGTGCTCGACTCTGCATTCCCCCCCTGGCGGCGCACATAGGCCACTGCTGCCTTGTTGTCCATCTGAAGTGTCACGTTGGCTCCTTTTATTTGGTCCTGGAACACTTTCAAAGCCTGGAAGGCTGCTTTCAGCTCTATTATATTGACTTCTCTTTGTTTTTCTTCCATCAGCCCTGGGCTAGTAGGCCCTGGCAGTGTGCTCCCAAGCCTACTGCTGATGCATCTGATATGACTACTATTGGTCTCAGTGGATTGAGTTTTCTGACAGTTTGACAGATTGGCTGGCTTCCTCCACCACTCGAGAGAACGTTTCATTGCTGGTGATATTCTGATCCGATGATGTGTGGACTGGCTCTTCCATCGTTTCAGGAATTCCACCTGAAAAGTCCTCATCCGCCAATGAGCCCAATTCACCATTGGAATTATGACTGCTAGCGACTCCAGCAATCTGAGGCAGTGGGAGGCTGAGAGATATGACCGTGTTGAAATCTTCTCTACTTGGGAGATTAGTGTTGCTGCCTTTTCTGGTGGGAGTTCCACTGTGATCCTTCAAGTGTCCAGTACCAGTTGACTCTTTTGCCAGTTGATAATCCAACCCAATTTCAATAAGGTTTTGACCAGGACTTCCCGGTGTTCTGTTAGGACTTGAGGCTCCTGTGCCACTAAGAGGACAAAATCCAGATAGTGGAATACTTGCAGGCTCTGCTTGCATAACATGGCTATGATGGGTAGTAGCACCTTGGAAAATATCCTGGGGGATATTGATAGACCAAATGGCAAGCAGGTAAACTGAAAATTGTACTCCATTATCGCAAAGCATAAATACTTTTGACACTGCTGATGAACTGGGACATGTAAATAAGCATCTTTCAAGTCTAAGGATAACATCCACTCCTCCTGTCAGATGGTTTGTGTGACTGAGTGTAGTGACTCCATTACGAATTTCTGTACCCATATGTACTTGTTCAGCTCCCGAAGATCTAATACTGTTCTTAGATCGCCTGTCTTTTTCTTCATTAAGAAAAGAGGAGAATAGAATTCTTGATATCTTTCTTGACTCAGGACTGGTTCTATAGCTCTTTTTTGTAAGAGCGACTGTGTTGACACCGGGGAAGTTTTGTGCGGTTAAATCTTGGCAATTCCAGCTGGCTTAAAAACTCCCAATGATGACTCTCCTGGATTACCCTTATGGCCCAAGGGTCCTCAATTTGCTCCACCCCGACCTGCACAAAGTGGCGTAGACGGTACCAAAAGGGTTTTTGTGTTGCGCCTTGTTTAGACTTATTCACTCGTGCCACAGATGTCTGGGGACTTTTCCATCCTGTCCTGGCATCTCTGTTTGTTCTAAAGGACCATCTGTCTCTCAGTCTACCTGTGAACTGTCTTCTTTCTTGCTGGCGTCCGGATTTCAGATCCTGTGAGATCAATCCTTACTTACCCTCTGCCACTTTTGAGATAGCGGCTTCCAACTTGCTACTGAATAAGGCCGTTCCATCAAAGGGAATATGACGCCAGTTGGACCTGGATGTCCCATCTGTCCTCCACAGTTTGAGCCATAATTCTCTTCTTGCCATTACTGATGACAGCATCACTCTGGCTGAGTATCGTAGTGCGTTGATTGTGGCTTCACCTATGAAATCACCCGCCAGCTTGATTTTGTTTAGTATCTTCAGTACTGAGATATTTCCTGTCCCTGCCGCCAGCACTGCTTCTGCATTCTCCGCCCATATCGTTATGGCCTTGGCTACTGACGCTAGTGCCAATGCTGGATTGCAGGCACTTCCCGCTGCCTTATAATTTTCCTTTATTTATATGTCTATTTTTCTTTCTAAGGTGTCCTTAAAGGAGGCAGCATCATCCATCAGTAATGTGATGTACCTAGCTAGTCTCATGACGTCTACGTCCACTAGCGGGGGGTGCCTCCCATGTTTGGACCTCTTCATCTTTAAAGGGGTACATTTTTCAAATCTGTTAGACAGGGATGGTTTCCTTTTGACCTTCTTCCATTCGTCATAAACAATATCCTTCACCTCCTCAATTAATGGGAATGAGAGTACCAATCTTTTCACCTGCGGATAGTATTTTCTCGCTTTTGCTGGATGCGTAATATCTTGCTCCCATTTAAGCACTTCTCTCACTGCTTTTACTAGGGGTTGCACTAATGACCCAGTGAATACTTCTTTCACTGGGGAATCACCTTCGGAAACCCGACACTAGCGACGGTTCCCTTGGGGAATTCTTTTGTGCCAGTGGTGGGGTGGATGCTGTTGTCCCTGTTTGGCTGGATGTAACTGCCACCTCTTGTAGGGAGACTTTGACTGTCTGCTTGATTAAAGAAATAATTTCTGCTTTTCTGTTTCCTTGTCTGTCACTACCTCTAAGAGAAAGGATCGTCACAATATCTTTCAAGGTAATGCCTTCAGACCGCATGCTATGCATTGGTCCTCTGCCCCTTTCTCAGCTTGTAGCTCTTCCATTCCCTGCCGGCCATTTTGGGCTGTAGCCATGCTAGGACTTTTGTCTGTTCATTTTGAGGAATGGTACTGGTGGTGAGGGCTATAAAAATATTTACTTTTATTAGCCATATGCTCTCTTTTAATGGAGTTTAGTACCTACTTACCTAACCCTCTCCTTAAGTTATGTGGCTGGTCTCTAGGCGAGCTAATGGTGTGGCTTTAAAAAGCTGTAACACACAAACAATTTTTGTAGTATGATTTCTCATTGCTACTGCTAGTAGCAAAGCTAGAATGTGTCTTACCTCTGTGGGAGTATTGAGTCAGGCACAGCACAAAGAGGCACAATCTGTTAAACAACCCAGATAGCAAGGATAACTTGCCACACTATTGTGGTAGTATTGAATTTTAAGTCTGGTAACTTGCTGCACATCTTCCCTGGTAATAATAATCAAAAGTCCAAAAGTTCATTCAGAAAAGACATCCTCATACGTGCTGTATCAGTGGGATCTTAGAGCATGCCTATTTCAGCTTCACATGTGAAAAAGGGTGCTCAGGGGTGCTCAGGAGTCCATCACTAATTACACAAGCTGCTCGCCTTTCTCTTATGATCCTTATTACAGGGATCATACAGAGCCTCTGCCTTTAATTAGGAAAAAGGCAACAACCCCTCTCAAGCAGTGATGCAGGTAGGAAGTCCTGGATGGTACCAATGATCACTTCTCCCAGAGCCTCTCCGGTTGCATAGATACCCAGAAAGCAAATAGAGGACAAATAGTGCTCTCCATATAATAATAACTATTTAATGTTTAAAAAGGAAATGCACTTATTAAAATGCCCTAAGAACCTAGTGCAAAGTAAACAAGCTTAGTCTCATAAATTCTGGACATCAATCATAATCGGTGCAACAAACACATTCGTGCCAGTCCACGGGTGACGTAACTTCCTCCCTCCGTACGCATTGCGTTCCACTTAACCAGAACTTCTGGATGTGGAAATGACGTCAACTTCCGCTTTAAATAGTTAGTGCCCGCACTTTGACCCAGATACCACTCATGGTGACATGAAGTGATTGTGCATATACACAATGTAATACCACCATTGATGACACCAATGTGTCATACCTAATCAGCCAGAATCGCTGCGCAATTTGGGGTTAATTGTACGTCTACCCACCGACCAGCACGTTTAACCTATACTCTTTTTTTTTCTGTTTAAGGTTTTTATTAAAACATTGCAGAAGGTACAGGAAATAGTTGGTACAGCTTGGTAGGTGTATAAAAGAGTACAAGGGAATGCTAGGCGAGGTTAGTATCCATGACAGTTAAATACATGAGTTGGCGTGAGCCTTTCCGGGCAGACAGGGACCTTGAGCTGACGTAGCTGTCAGGGCCGAGAGGTGTCAGGTGGATTTAGAAGGATTGTGGACCTGGACACCCCAATGGAGTCTAGCTGTGTCCAGGGTGCTTACGCACCTGGTTGTGAGCACACTCGGGCTGAACCAAAGGGTGTTGTAAGGTTATGGTCTTCTGGGCTGCAAGACCGACTTGGCGAAAATTGGGAACCATGTTGGTGCTTGAAATTGTGTCGGGGTTAGAATCCGGTTTCTGTCTGCCCGAAAGGCCCATAACATCGGAAATCATCCGAGGGTGTACAAAAAAGGGATGCAGAAGGGTGGGGAGAACAGAAGTAATCATGTCAAGGTATGTATACTTGATTGTACTCAATAAATTGGATTTCCTGAGAGAAGAAGGAAGGAGAGGAGCAAAGGAAAGCTTGGAAAGAAGGTATAGCAAAAGAAGTAGCAGGAGGAGCGGAGGTAAGTGGACCGGAGGCATGGAGATGGCGAGTCGTAGTGGAGCTAGGCAATTGGCTCATCAGCATGGCAGAAGTAAGGTGTCGTCAAAGTCAGGGGGCAGGTGGTGTTTAATCCATGGGCGCCATTTGGTTTCAAATCTATGTATTTTGTTGGTTTCTATGGTCAACATTTTAGAGTGGAGCAGTACCCTGTTCATCCTTCCCAGTGTTTCAGGGAGCAACAAAGTTGCTGATTTCCAAGCTTTTGCTATCGTTTGTTTGGAGGCTGTGGTAAGGTGCATAAGTAGTTGAAACTGGAGGCGGGTTAGGCCGTCAGGTTTCAGATTCAATAAAGCAATCTCTGGATCTTTTGGGATAGGTTTCTCGAATGCTTTGCTTAGCATGTCAAAAATTTTTGTCCAGAA
This sequence comes from Glandirana rugosa, assembly GCA_018402905.1. NCBI lineage: Eukaryota > Metazoa > Chordata > Amphibia > Anura > Ranidae > Glandirana > Glandirana rugosa. The sequence continues at coordinate 240,521 of BLSH010000829.1, read as the reverse complement.
GTTGTGTGCTACTGGGCAGTTCCACCAAATATGGAAGAAGGTGCCCTGCTCACCGCATCCTCGGAAGCAGAGTGTCGAGTGTGTGGGGACAAATTTTGCTATCCTGGTGGGAACAAGGTACCATCTCGAGAGCACTTTCAGATTGGTTTCTATGGCTAGGACATTGGGTGAGGATGTGGCAGTACTGGACCAAATGCTGGACCATTCTGCGCTGTCTAGCGTGCGCCCTATGTCTGATTCCCCTTTGGTGGTATAGGGGGGTGGTGTGGTAGTCGGGGTGTCCGAGAGTTGGCGGTATAATATTGATATGATGCCTCTGGCGTGTGGGTCTTTATCGCAAAACCTCTCAAACTGTGAGAATTGGTTAAGGGGCATATCAGCCCTTAGGAGGGGGGCGTAAAAGCTTTGTATTTGCATATATCTGAATTTCTCATTTGCACCTTGCGTGGTATCTTGGCACAATGTGGCAAAGGGACGGAAGGAGGTGCCCGTTGTTAGTTTGGGCAGGCGGAGTAGGCCCGCCGCGGACCAAGCCCGAAAGGCGGCTGGGGATTCCCATGCTGGGTGAAAGGCGGGATTCTGTAGAAAGGACAGGAGAGGGTTATGTGAGGACTCTAGGTTATGTTTTGTCTTGAGCTTGTCCCATAGGTTAAGTGAGTGCCTGGTGATGGGGTTGTCAATGTGTTTGTGGTCAGTGGGGCGAAGCCAGAGAAAATTTGCCGTTGGTAGTGGGTCTATTTCTACAGATTCTATTATTACCCATAGTGGTGCTTCGTCGACTGCATGGTATTTCGTCAACTGCGAAAGTTGGGCGGCGTGATAATACGTTTTGAAGTTTGGGACACCGAAACCCCCGCACAGCTTGTGGAGGAAAAGGGTGGATCTAGGTACTCTCGGTTTGGTGGAACCCCAGAAGTAGGATAGAACCTTTCGTTGAAGTAGACGGAAGAAATAGGCTGGTATGGGAACGGGGAGAACCCTAAACAGGTAAAGAAATTTTGGCAATATGGCCATTTTAATAACATTAATCCTCCCTAGCCATGAAATGGGCAGGGAGGCCCACTGTGAGAGGAGGTGGGAAACTTTCTTTAGGAGAGGAAGGTAATTAATGGCGAATAAGGAGGGGGTATTAGCTGTAAGTTGGGTACCTAGGTAGGAGAGTTGTTGAGGAGCCCAATTTAAGGGCAGGGATGTTTTCACCTGTTGCAGCTCAGAAGGGGATAGCGAGATGTTTAGTAACTGCGATTTGTGTGTATTGATATGAAGACCTGAGACGCTAGCGAATTCCTCGAGTAGGGAGAGGAGGTTTGGGGCCGAGATACGTGGGGGAGACATGTAGATTAAAATATCATCGACGAAAAGACTAGTTTTATGCATAACTCCACCGTGTTCTATACCCCCGATGTCAGGATGCGTACGAATCAGCTGGGCCAGAGGTTCTATTAGGAGGGCGAACAGTATCGGGGATAGTGGACATCCCTGCCTGGTGCCGCTCTGAATATTAAACATTGCTGATTTGTAACCATTGTATTTAATGTAGGCTCTAGGGTTAGTATAAAGAGAGGAGATCCAGGACAGGAAAAGTGGTCCAAAGCCCCAGTGTCAGAGGGTGTATTGCATATAAGTCCAGGAGACTGTGTCAAAAGCTTTTCTGACATGGAGGGACAGTAGGCAGGTGGGTATACGTCTGTGCTTCGCAATACGCCGGCTTGGCGTGTAGGGATGAAGCCGGTCTGGTCGCGATTAATTAATTTGCCGATCAATTGGTTAAGCCTAGTGGCCAAGACCTTAGCCAGCAATTTAATATCGATATTAAGTAGGGAGATTGGCCTAAACTTGGACCATGTAGAGTGATCGGCATTGGGCTTAGGTAACATCGCTATTGTAGCCGTCAGCGTCTCAGGTCTGAATGTGTGCCCCTTAAGCATAAGGTTGAAGGCATTGGTCAGCATGGGGGTTAGGAGGTGGGCGAACTGTTTGTAGTAGCTAGCTGAAAAGCCGTCCGGGCCGGGACGCTTGTGTGGTTTCAGTTGCTTAATGGCCTGGTTCACCTCAAGTTCGGTGATGGGGGCTTCTAATGTTTCTGTTTGAGCTTGTGTGAGGTGGGGAAGAGAGATTCGGGAGAATATCTTATCTAGCTGATCAGTGGTCGGTGTTGTGTTACCGGAGTATAATTGAGAGAGTTTGGTGCGGAATATTTCAAGTATCTTGATGGGGTTGCTAGTGTAGGAATTTTTACCTGTTTTGAGGCGTATGGTGGAGGGTGGGGTGTTTATAGCCTTTATGGTTCGGGCCATCAATGTATCTGGTTTGTTCGCTTTAGTATAAAGTTTATGATGGAACCTTCGTTGAGTTTTCTCAGCAGTATCTGTGAGAAACAGATCCAATTCAAGTTTGGCTTTCTCGAGTTTTTGCTTATTGTTGGGGTTGGGGTTGGATTGGAATGCCTCGTGACAGGAGGAGAACTCCTCATCTAGTTTTTTATATTTTTGCCTGCGCTCACGTTTAAGGGCGGAGGCTTGCTGGATTAATTTTCCTCTAAGGACAGGTTTGTGTGCTTCCCATAGGGTAACTGCCGATATATCGTCTGTGGTGTTAGTGGTGAGGTACTCCTTGAGGGCAATTTCTATGTCCAGGCAGTGGGAGGGGTTGGTTAGTGTAGAGTCATTGATGTACCAGGTGTTGTCGTGTGATCGGGGGACAGGGGATGCCAAAGTAAGATGAATGGCAGAGTGATCTTACCACGGGTATGGGGTAACCGAGGAGGCAAGGATTTCTGGGGTCATGCTATTTGCTATTAAGATATGGTCGATTCGTGAGAAGGAGTTGTGGGGGTGGGAATAGAAGGTGAATTTCCTGCTTGCAGGGTTCGCTTCCCGCCATGAGTCTGAAAGTGAATGGTTAATGAGAAGTTGTTGTAGGGATAATTTGGTAGGAGATACGTTAGGGGTCGATGGAGACTTATCAAGAAATGGAGTTATAACTTGGTTGGAGTCCCCGCATAATATCACGGTGCCCATTTTGTGTATGTCTACCAGGTTGAATAGGTGTGACAAGAAAGCAGTTGGGTTCTTATTCGGGGCATAATAGGATATGACGGTTATTGGGGTGTCCGAGATATAGCCTGTGACTAGGACATAGCGACCGGCGAGGTCACTGATTTGGGAATGTAGGGTGAAAGGTGTGTTGCGGTGAAAAGCGATGAGTGTGCCTCTAACCTTGGAGTCAGCTGATGCAGTGAAAAATTGGGGGTATGCCCTGTTCAGGAATTTGGGTGTGTGTCGCTGGGAGAAATGTGTCTCTTGGAGACAAGCAATGTGTACCTTGGCTGAGGCCAGAGTTCGGAGGGCTTTAGTGCGCTTATGTGGAATATTAAACCCCTGGACATTGAGGGAACAAATGTTCAGAGGGGCCATGGTGAGTGTGTCTGTCGGGTATCACTGTACCTGCTCCGTTGACCCACCATCGTCGCCGCCCCCGGTCCAAGAAGAGGAGAGAAGAAATTCAGGAAGTAATGAGGGGAAAAAGAAAAGAGGATTAGAGTGGATTCACATATAACAACGTAAATGCATGGAAGAGCAAACAATTCAAACAGTGTGAACATGAAACGTAACTGGGAGCGTAGTGGGGGCCGGCCGGGACGACCCCCATAGGCTCTGCATCTGCGTCCAGATGTCCGCATTTGCATGCGGGTACCTGGAGGCCGACAAAAAGGGGGAGCAAGAAAACCTGTGAGTGGACAGCACCGCTAAAGGTCGGGCATTGCAATAATTAACTAAAACAACAGTAGCATTGGCGACCATATACCCCAGGAGGCGGGTTATAAGCTAAATAGTGAAAAAAAAGAAAAAAAAAAAAAGGGGGGGTGGCTGTTTGCCTTGCAGTAAAAGCTGTTTTGGCACAGCTATAGGGCAAATGTAGGCCAGGGGACTGTTGGCCTATTGGCGGGTATAAACAAGTGGTATATAACACAGCATCATAGTGTCACCAGCAGTGGCATATTATGAGGCCCAGAGATCTGGTTAAAGGTGGATCTTGTAACTGGGCACTTTGCGGTCCATCTGAGTCAATAGTGGATTGCATAAGGGGAGGGCAGCTGATACTTAGTAGTGTCTGTGGCTAGTGTAGGTTAGGTTGTAAAGTGAGTTGGCCCGATGCTGTGGCCTGGGGGGGAATGCAGCTGGGCAATCAGCCCCATGTCCATAGGGCTGGCGTGATTGGGGGTGAAGATGTATCCTCCTCGCCCGGGGTCTCAGTGAGTGAGTTCAACAAGTAAGCTCAGAGAAAAAAAAAAAAAAGGGGAGCTCGGGTGGGGTGGCACGACTACCAGGATTGTGTGTGCCTGTCCTGAAGTACGCGGGCTAGGGGCGAGTGGTGTTCAAGGCCTAGGCCTAGGCCTAGGCCTAGGCCAGGGTTAGTTCAGTCCATGGAATCATCTGTGTTCAGGGGCCGGGGTTCAAAGCGGCCGCGCTTGTATTGAGACACTCTGGATTGGGAGCTTCCAGGTCCTGCTGGAGGGGGGTCTTTCTTCGGTGACCCAGACGCCGAGCGCCTGCGGGCATGTTCAGGGGCGGGATTGTGTCCTTCAAGGCCCAACTCGAGCAGAGTGTCTTTCAGCTCTTGCGCTGTGCGACATACATATTTTGTTTCCAAGTGCGTGAAGCGCACTGAGAAGGGAAATCCCCAGTGGTAGGCAATTTGATGTTGTTGCAACGTTTGGAGTAAAGGCCTCAGGGTGCGTCTTTTAGCAATAGTTATTGGTGACAGGTCTGTATAGATTTGATAGTTGTGGCCTTGAAATGTAAGTTGGCGTTTGTTTCTTGCAGCCTTGAGCATTTGCTCTTTAGTGCGATAAAAGTGTAATTTCGCTATTATGTCCCTGGGAGGGCCTTTGTCTTTATGTGGTGCTAGAGCTCTATGAACTCTATCCATCTCCAGTCTTTCGACTGGGATGCCGGGGAGTAATTCCTGAAACAGGGCTAACATGGTTGCCTGCACATCAAGCACTGATTCAGGTATGCCTCTGATCCACAGGTTTGAGCGGCGGGCTCTGTTCTCATAGTCCTCAAGGTGGGCTTGTAAGCTGAGGTTTTCCTCCTTGATGTTTTCAAGGTCTGTGAGGCACTGCTGGACATTGCAGTCCTGATCGTCTACTCTGACTTCCAGTTCTGCTGTCCGGCCCCCCAGCTCCCTGATTTCTTTAGTCAGCTGCTTTGTAATACGGTCTCAAGTCTGCTTCAGGGCCCTGTTGAGCATGGCTTCAAATTTAGTGAAGATGTCAGTCTGGGGGTTAATGGATGTGGACCATTCATCCTGGTCTAACTCACCCTGGGAGAGCTGTTCACGTTGAGGCTGCCTCTGCTGTGGCTGCGAGGATCGCGGCTGCGAGGAACGCAGTGATCACGGGGAGCGCGGTGACCTGGCTTGCTGCGAGGGCGCCGTTGCCATTTTGATGATAGGCCTCGTCAGGGCGTCCCTGATGTTTTTGGTCCGGAACTTCGGCTTCGCTCCGATTGGGACCATGGAGACTGTCCCCGGAGGTTCTCGTAAGCTTTGTGCGGATCTGGAGCTGGATCCCTGGGGTCTTGTCGCGTTCAGCCCAGCGGCGGTGTCCACTCAGGAGCGGAGCTCTATGCAGGCACGTCTGCTCGCATCGGCTCGGCGCATGCGCCCCCTAACCTATACTCTTTCCCCAAAAGCTCTTCTTTTAGTACATTATAATATGTAAAATAGATCATTAAAATACATAAATAAGTGAATAAAAACATCTCTATAAGTGGTAAATATATAACAATAGCAACTCAATCTAACCTATACTCTTTACCCATAAGCTCTTCTTTTAGTACATTATAATATGTAAAATAGATCATTTAAATATGTAAATAAGTGAATAAAAAAATCTCTATGTGGTGGTATTACATTGTGTATATGCACAATCACTTCATGTCACCATGAGTGGTTTCTGGGTCAAAGTGCGGGTAAGCGGAAGTTGACGTCATTTCCACATCCGCTGAAGAAGTTCTGGTTAACGCATACGGAGGGAGGAAGTGACGTCACCCGTGGACTGGCACGAATGTGTTTGTTACACCGATTATGATTGATGTCCGGATTTTATGAGACTAAGCTTGTTTACTTGGCACTAGGTTCTTAGTGCCTTTTAACCACTTACCAACCGGAAGGTTTTCCAGCTTTAGGACCAGAGCAGTTTTTTCAATTTGGCACTGCACTGCTTCAAATGGTAATTGCGCGGTCATGCAATGCAGTACCCAAACAAAATTTGCGTCCTTTTTTTCCCACAAATAGAGCTTTCTTTTGGTGGTATTTGTTCACCACTGCGCTTTTTATTTTTTGCGATATAAACAAAAAAAGACAAAAATTTTGAAAAAAAAATGATATTTTCAACTTTATGTTATTACAAACATACAATAAGCTAAATTTTAGTCATACATTTTTGCCAAAATGCATTTAGCCACATGTCTTGGGTAAAAAAAAGTTAATTACCATATATTTATTGGTTTGCGCAAAAGTTATAGCGTCTACAAACTAGGGTACATTTTCTGGAATTTATGCAGCTTTTATTTTATGACTGCCTATCTAATTTCTTGAGGTGTTAAAATGGAAGGGCAGTACAACCCCCCCCAAATGACCCCATTTTGGAAAGTATAGACCCCAAGGAATTTGCTGAGAGGCATGTTGAGCCAGTGAATATTTTATTTTTTTGTCATAAGTGATTGAAAGATGACCAAAAAAAAAAAAAAATTACACAAAGTTGTTACTGAAATGATATATTGCTCACACATGCCATGGGTATATGTGGAATTACACCCCAAAAATACATTCTGCTGCTTCTCCTGAGTACGGGGATACCCCATGTGTGAGACTTTTTGGAAGTCTATCTGCATACAGGACCCCAAAATCCAATCGCCGCCTTCAGTATTTCTAAGGGCAAAAATGTATGCATTCAACCCACACTACCTATCTCAGTTGCGGAGGCCATAAAATGCCCAGATAGCACAAGCCCCCCTCAAATGACCCCATTTTGGAAAGTAGACACCCCAAGCTATTTGCTGAGAGTCCATGTTGAGTCCATGGAAAATTTTATATTTTGCCACAAGTTTCGTTTTACAATTTTTTTCTCCCACAAAGTTGTCACTAAATGATATGTTGCTTGAACATGCCATGGGTATATGTGAAATTACACCCCAAATTACATTCTGCTGCTTCTTCTGAATACAGGGATACCACATATGTGAGACCTTTTTGGCAGTCTAGCCGCGTACGGGACCCCAAAAACCAATCACCGCTTTCTAAGTGCGTAAAAAGGTGATTTTACTCCTCACTCCCTATCACAGTTTCGGAGGCTATGGAATGCCCAGATAGCACCAACCCCCCCCCCCCCCCAAATGACCCCATTTTGGAAAGTAGACACTCCAAGATATTTGCTGAGAAGTATTTTGAGTATTTTGCAGATCTCACTTTTTGTCACAAAGTTTTGAAATTTGAAAAAAGTAAAAAAAAAAAAAAAATTCTGTTTATTTCTTCATTTTCCAAAACAAATGAGAGCTGCAAAATACTCACCGTGCCTCTTCGCAAATACCTTGGGGTGTCTACTTTCCAAAATGGGGTCATTTGGGGGGGGTTTGTGCTACCTTTACATTTCAGGGCCTCCAAAACCACGATAGGTACAGAGGAGTAAAATCACCATTTTATGCCCTTAGAAAGCCTGAAGGCGGTGATTGGTTTTCGGGGTCCTGTACGCGGATAGGCTCCCAAAAAGTCTCACACATGGGGTATCCCCATACTCAGGAGAAGCAGCAGAATGTATTTTGGGTGTAATTCCAAATATACCCATGGCATGTGTGAGCAATATATCATTTCAGTGACAACTTTGTGTAAAAAAAAAAAAAAAAATACAAATTGTCATTTCCCGAAACTTGTGGCAAAATATAAAATATTCCATGGACTCAACATGCCTCTCAGCAGATAGCTTGGGGCGTCTACTTTCCAAAATGGGGTCATTTAATTGTTTTTTTTTTTGTTATCTGGGCATTTCATGGCCTCCGAAACCTGGATAGGTAGTATGGGGTGAAGGCATAAATTTTTGCCCTTAGAAATCCTGAAGGCGGTGATTGGGTTTCGGGGTCCCGTACACGGATAGACTCACAAAAAGTCTCTCACATGGTGTATCCCCGTACTCAGGAGAAGCAGCAGAATGTATTTTGGGGTGTAATTCCACACATACCCATGGCATGGGTGAGCAATATATAATTTCAGTGACAACTTTGTGTAATTTTTTTTTTCACTTTTCAATCATTTATGACAAACAAATAATAATTTCCATGGACTCAACATGCCTCTCAGAAAATAGCTCGGGGTGTCTACTTTCCAAAATGGTGTCATTTGGGGGGGGGGGTTTGAACTGTCCTGGCATTTTATGGCCAACATCACCCACTCTTCTAACCACTTGAACCACCAAGTCTTTTCTGACACTTTTTATTTACATGAAAAAATCCTTTTTTTTGCTAGAAAATGACTTTGAACCCCCAAACATTATATATTTTTTTAAAGCAGAGGCCCTACAGATTTAAATAGTGCGTGTTACAATTTTTTTTTTCACAAAGTATTTGCGCAGCGATTTTTCAAACGCAATTTTTGGGGAAAAAAACACTTTTTTCAATTTTAATGCACAAAAACATACTATTTTGCCCAAATGTTTGCTGAAATATAAAAGTTGATCTCATGCCGAGTGCATAGACACCAAACATGACATGCTTTAAAAATGACGCACACCCGCGAAGCGGCAACAAACTATATACATTTTTAAAAGCCTTTAAAAGCCTTTACATGTTACCACTTTAGATCTGCAGAGGAGGTCTACTGCTAGAATTACTGCCCTCGATCTGAAATTCACGGTGATACCTCACATGCATGGTGAAATTGTTGTTTACATACGACATAAAACTGACGCTTGCGTCCACCTTTGCGCGCGTGCACGGGGGGGCAGGGGTGAATTTTTTTTTTTTTTTTTTATTCATTTTGCTTTTTGTTTTATTTTTACACTGTCCCTTTCATCTTTTTCTTTTTCTTTTATCATATTTATTTTTATCACAGGGATTTTAAATATCCCCTATGATAAAAATAGGTATTGTCGCATATAATTTTTTTCATTTTGGGGTCTACTAAACTCTAGATCTTTCCCCAGCCCTTAAAGCATCTGACCACACCAAAATCGGTTTGATAAGATGCTTCCCCAATTTCCCAATGGCGCTGTTTATATCTGGGGAAACTGAAGTCACAAAATGCTCATAGCCTCCGGTTTCTTAGGCCATGGATTTGATTGGAGCCATTCTAGTTTTCAATCAGCTCTATGGTAAGCTGGCAGAACCACCAGCTGCATTCTCACTTTCCCCGGTGGGACAGGAGAGCCTGAGAAGACCAGCAACATACTAGAATCAAAAAAGCAAAAATTGGTGGGTATGCCCACCATTAGAAAACCTCCCTTCATCCTCCCACTTCTAATGGTGGGCATAGCCACTTTTTAAAAAAAATATACCGGAGCATAGGGGCAATCCGCCCCAATTTCCAACCACTGCCCCTATGCTCCGGTATATTTGCTCTTTTTTTAACTGTGGTGGTGAAATCACCGCCAACAGAGCTGGAGTCGCTGCTTTATATATGGTGGGAGCAAATACTATTGCTGTCACCCTAAATAAATCAGCTCTGCAGCTGGCGTACCTGAAAATTAAATAAAGATTAATAAAAACAGTAAAAAATAATATTCCTGCTAAGAATAAAAAAATAATTACATGTTACATAAAAACATTGCATAGCTGCAAAAAAAAAACTCCACCATAATAAACAGCAACAAAACATTACAGATATGCATAAACAACAATAGAGAGAGCAATAGAAAGAGAATAGAGAGAAAATGGAGATAGAAAAACAAGAAACGTACAACTGTTTTTGGTTTTTATTTTTTTTACATTTTTTGGTTTTTATAACTTTTTTTTTTTATAACGATGAACAATAAACAGTAAAGGTTAGGGTCTCCAAAAATGCAGTGACATCTTTGGAGACCCTGTGAAAGTGTGTCCTAATTCTATGTAGTGCTGTTCCCTACGCTAATACTCAACTAATGAATAGTAGCGCTCGAAACAGTGACCGATGCAGAGACCAGGCTGGTCCAAACAGGTGGGGCAATAATATTGGGTGTCACGCCTGTATCCGTTTCGTCGGCAGACACAACATCTTTTTTGGGGGTATCGTTGGGTAGGGGTACCAGGGATGGCATGTGGATAATGCCGTCCATGCAGCCGGCTCACTGCATGTGGATTGGGAACTTGGGGTGCAGAGCCATCTGGATACAGAAGGGCTCTGATGATCTCTTCCTGGAATTGCAGGAGAGGTCCAGTCCGTCCTGACGCTTTGTATAGCACAAAAACGTTCAGCAAAGCCAATTGAAAGAAGTAAATAGACACTTTTTTGTACCAGCATCTGGATTTACAGGCAATTAAGTAGGGCGCCAATAACTGGTCATTGAGGTCCACCCCTCCCATATTAAGGTTATATTGGTGGACAGAAAGGGGTTTCTCCACAACACCAGTCGCCCTTCTAATTTGGACAGCCGTGTCTGCATGAATGGAGGAAAGAATGAAAACATCCTTTGTATCCCTCCACTTCATCGCAAGCAAATTACCACATCTCAAGCAGGCTCTCTCCCCCGACTAAGTCGGGAATCTACCAGCCGTTGGCGGAAGCCCCGGCAATTAGGTCGCACGGTGCCACATGCGCCAATTTGGTGATCAAGTAAGTGACTAAAAAGTGGCACGCTTGTGTATTAATTGTCCACGTACAAATGGTACCCCTTTCCGAATAAGGGTGACACCAAGCTCCTCACAATTTTACCAGTACTCCCCATGTAGTCTGGGCATCCTTCCGGCTCTATGCGGCTATCTAGGCCCTCATAAACCATAAAACTACATGTATAGCCTGTGGCCCTGTCACAGAGCTTATACAACTTGACCCCGTATCTGGCACGCTTGTTGGGGACGTACTGTTTGAAAACAAGACGGCCAGCAAATTTAATCAGGGACTCGTCCACGCACACAACTTGGTTGGGAATAAAATGTGCTGCGAACGTCTGGTTGAAGTGGTTTATGAGGGACCGAATTTTGTAGAGCCGGTCAAATTCAGGGTCTCCATACGGACGATCGAGTCGATTGTCACTGAAGTGCATGAACCGCAGAATCTGCATGTATCGTGTTCTGGCCATGGAGGCAGAGTAGACATACGTGTGATGAATTGAGTCACTGGACCAATATAACCGCAATTCAGGTAGATGATGTATGCCCATATTGAGGGTGAGGCCCAGAAAGGTCTTAAATTCGGAAACCGCAATTGGTTTCCAAGTTCTGGCAAGTGACAAATGGGGATTAGCGGCGATGTATTGACCAGCATATAAATTGCTTTGGTCCACAATAGATCTATAGAGATCTTCGGTGAAATACAGCGAAAAAAAATCAATGGCCCTAAAATCAACTGTATTCACCTGAATTCCGGGTTGGGCAGTGAATGGGGGAAGTACGGGTGCTGCATCAGTGATGGGTTGCCAATCAGGGTTTGCAAGCGCGTGAGGAAGGGCACTATGGTCTCTGCAGGCCTGTGTTCTTCGTGGCTGCGGAGCATTACTCGTGCTAGCCACACCAGCTTGAACTGCACTTATGGGACTCGCCACGTCACCAAGTGTTAGTGCAGTGCTGGTTGTATGACCAGGATGTACTAGGCCGCTGGTGCTTGCCAGGTCACCAGAAGGGGTAGCAGCGCTAGTACTGGGTCTCTGCTCCATAGGTTCACGCACCTCAGCGACAGCTAAACGGGATCTGGTACGCCTGACCTTAGCAGGGACCACCCAATCATCAGAACTATCTGTCATGGAGACGCTGTCGAATATCAACTCGATTGGTGAGTCTGAATCTGACAGTGAGTCTTCCCCATCGCTCTCATCTGTCATACTCACAATCGTGTAGGCCTCTTCACCAGTGTACCTCGGATTAGACATGGTCTAAATTTATAGGTACACAAGTGAGACTCACAGGCAAAAAAGTGCACCTGGTTGTCAGAGCCTGTGTCAAGTCGCTACCAAATTCACTGTCAGAATTCACAGGGATCTGGCGTGATCTCTGTGAAGGCTGCAGATATGTGTTCTGTGAGTGGTAAGTGACAGCGATCTATTGATCCTGCACTTGGGTGGGCTGGACTTGGCAGAGAGGCTAAATGCAGGTGTTAGCAGTTATCTGGGCTGATCCCGCTAACGCTGCGTTTTTTAGAACACTAAATCTAAGGGGGACGCTAATATACATCTGATCAGATCGCAGATATTGATCTGATCAGATATTACAATAATATCTAGCACCTACCTAATGTGTGTGTGCGTGTCAGAGTACCTCGCTAACTGGCCCTGCCTGGTATTTACGCTGACCCTAACGCACGCTAAAACCTAACTGGGCTCACCGCCGGGCGATCGGGGGTTAGAACTTATAAAAGGTATATAAAATAATATACGGCGGGTAATCGGATGGGGAAAGAAACTATCTAGCTAGCTAGCGTCACCTGTGACACTTATACGGTCAACACAGGTGACAGGGGGCAATCAAGGGGTTAAAACCTTTATTGGGGGGGCAAGGGGGGTATTTACACCTAACTAGGCCTAATACTATCTACCCTAACACTGATTTAGTGTCACAAGGGTCACAAGTACAGCGATCGGTAAAAATCAGATCGCTGCACTATATGACACTGTGACAGGGGGTGACAGTGAGTGAAGGGGTTAACTGGGGGGCAATCAGGGGGCGATCAAAGGGTTAAATGTGCCTATGTGTACTGGTGTTAGTGTGCTGTTTGTGCAACTCACGTTTTTAGATGTCTCTCTCTCCTCTCTGCAACGGAAAAGAAAGCAGAGAGGGGAGATGACCTCACTTCCCCTACCTGTGTTTACATTTCACAGGTAGGGAAAGAAATCCCATTCGCTGGATGATCAACATGAATAGACCAAAATCCATTGGTCTATTCATGTTGACTGAACGGTCCGGCAACGAATGGGACCGCCGCGACCGCGCTGGAGGGTGCACGCGCCCCCTAGCTGTGCACGCGATCGCCGCCTATTTACGGCGATTCGCGCACAGCAGCCCGACTGCCACCGACACGCGGTCGGGAACTGGTAATGTAAGTGCATTTCTTTTTTAAACATTAAATAGTTATTATTATACGGAGAGCACTATTTGTCCTCTATTTGCTTTTTGGGTATCATTGGTCATTGGTACCATCCAGGACTTCCTACCTGCATCACTGCTTGAGAGGGGTTGTTGCCTTTTCCCTAATTAAAGGCAGAGGCTCTGTATGATCCCTGTAATAAGGATCATAAGAGAAAGGTGAGCAGCCTGTGTAATTGGTGATGGACTCCTGAGCACCCCTGAGCACCCTTTTTCACGTGTGAAGCCGAAATATGCATGCTCCAAGATCCCACTGATACAGCACGTGTGAGGACGTCTTTTCTGAATGAACTTTTGGACTTTTTTACTACATAGGAGGGCTGCACAGTTTGATTATTATTGTATGAATTAAGGGAGGTGATTGTATTTGCCTTATGTGTTCAGCGGCTGTCTGGGACTTATATAGTGTGGTCAGTCCTTTATAGTGTATAGGTCTGCGCTGATTGATTTTCTATTTTATCTTCCCTGGTAAGTTGTACACTTGCAGAACACTTAAAGCACAAGTTCTACTTGACACTTTTCCAACCTGTAGCAAATTTGCATGGCAAGTCTCTAGCAAGAGCAAAGTTGCAGTGGGGAGTCTAAAGCAAGAGCCCCGCAAGTCTACAGCCAGTGTTTTGGCAAGAAAAAAGAAGCCATTCTATGAAACAATTCCCAGATAGCAGGTAATTGTGCTTCAAGTTATAACTTGCTGAGCTATTGCTAGACTTGCCAGGTTTCACAAATTTGTTGCATGACTCCAGATCAACATTCTTTGCAAACCCTCTGCAAGTCTGCTGCAAGTTCTGGTTCAGTTATGTTGTGTAATAGTTATTCCACCACAGGGGGTCACTGTGGCTAAATTTTGATCATCGCTCCCTGCTGTGTGTAATGATTTTCTTTAATTGGTGCTGGGGCAGCCATAGAATCACTTTGGGAGTGGTGTGAAAAGAGGTACCATGAGATCTGATATAGAGATCAAGGAGTGACTAACTCTAATCTCATTGGTGTAGCACAATTTGGAATGTTTTATTTTTGCTTGTTTATATGCTGACATTTAGCAGAAAATGTGTGTATTTAACGAGAGGTGGAAATAGAAACCTCAAAGACCAGGTGCAAGAAACGTGGTAGTTACACCATTGTATAGAGGACTAAAAATCCCAGGAATACAGCAACAATGCAGAATACTACCAGCTATAGGGGGTGTATATAGAGAGCCATGCATTGTATATAGAGAGATGACTGCACTGTGTTGTAAAGAGACCCATGCATTGTGCTTTTTACAGAGAGACCCCTGCATTGTGCTTTATACAGAACAACCCCTGCATTGTGCTGTATACAGAGAGATCCCTGCATTGTGCTGTATACAGAGAGACCCATGCATTGTACTGTATACAGAGAGATCCCTTTCATGGGAAATAGGAAAAGGTGGATACTTTTGTCACCATCTATACCAGGCTCTCCTCACTCTACAGAGAACTAGACATGCTTTATATTCCTGACAGTAAAGAAGAGAGATGAGCGGGTTCCCCCACTATTGCTTTCTCTATTGTCTTGTATTGGATTTGGTCTATACATGGCTAGATTTGCTTCCTACATTGTGTGCAATGTCTACCATTTCCCTCTTACATTCTGTTTACATCTTCTGTAGTTTTATTCCTAGCTGGCTATTCTCTGCAATCTCTGTATTTATGCATCTGTTGTCCCTTGATCTGAAAACACAATGATTCCCATCATGGGATGCCCTGTGTACATGTGTATATGTAATAATAAAAATCTCTGTTAGACTTAACGGTAACGTTATTTCTAGGAGTCTTTCAGGGCAGCACCTGGAGAGAGCACAGCTCCACACCTTTCCCAGAAAACACTGCAGTTGCATTTTAAAAGACTGGTCACTTCCACCATGGCCTCAGTTGTTCCAGAGTACCTCCAGCCATGCTGAAAAATATATAAAGAGAACATGTAACACCAACACCATATTTCATTTAAACTATAAAACAATCGTGGGTTATCGGTGCTGCCCTGAAAGACTCCTAGAAATACTGTTACGAGTAAGTCTAATGGAGATTTTCTCCCCTCGTCCAGGGCAGCACCTGGAGAGGATAACAGAGTACTAACTCTAGGGTGGGACCACCGTCTGCAGGACCTTCCTTTGCCAAAAGCAGATCCAGTCTGTAGTGGCGGGTGAAGGTGGAGAAGCTCGTCCACGTGGCCGCCCTGCAGATCTGCTCCAGCGATGACCCTGCCCATTCTGCCCGAGTAGTGGCCACCGCCCTGGTAGAATGGGCTACTATGCCTTCTGGAGGTTGTAATTCCACAGCTCCACACACCTCCTTAATGGCCATATGGAGCCATCTCCATATCGTGCTCTTAGGTGCTGCACACCCCTTTCTTGGTCCAGCGAATAGCACCCATAAAGCACTAGTTTTCATAAAATCCTTTGTATTCTTAAGATATTGCATCAAACATCTCCTTACATCTAGGGTGTGAAATATCTCCTCCTTAGGACAAGAAGGTGCTGGGCAGAAGGTTGGCAATATAATCTCTTGTGACCTATGGAAGATTGTTGCCACTTTAGGTAGAAAACCTGGATCCGTCCTTAATACCACCCTGTCTGAAAAAAAAGTTAAGACTGGCTCTATGACTGATAGGGCCTGTAACTCATTGACTCTTCTGGCTGAGGTAATAGCTATTAGCAAAGCCATCTTCAAAGTCAGATTTTTTTTATTGTTGCTTCTTCAATCGGTTCAAAAGGTTTTTTCGTCAAACCTTTCAAAACTAAAGATAAATCCCACTTGGGAAATACAGTAAACGGTACTGGCCTGGCCCTGGCCAGCGCTTTAAAGAAATGAATAACCAGTGGTTCTTTGGATAATCGTCTCTCGGGAAACACAGATGGTGCGCCACCCGTACTTTTAGCGTACTAGCTGCCAATCCTTTTTCCATTCCCTCATGGATAAACTCTAAGAATGACACATATAGTTACATAGTTAGGTTGAAAAAAGACAAAAGTCCATCTAGTTCAACCAAAAAAAAAAAAAATAGAAAAATTATATATAACATACAATCCCAAATACAATCCTTCACCCGCAGTTGATCCAGAGGAAAGCAAAAAAGCAAAGCATGATCCAATTTGCTATAGTGGGGGAAAAAATTCCTTCCTGATCGAGAGGCAATTGGATTCCCCCTGGGTCAACTTTACCTAAAAATGTTAGTACCTAGTTATATTTACATTAAGGAAATAATCCAGGCCTTTTTTAAAGCAATCTACCATGCTGGCCAAAACCACCTCTGGAGGGAGTCTATTCTACATTTTCACAGCTCTAACTGTGAAGAAACTTTCCGTATTTGGAGATGAAATCTTTTTTCCTCTAGATGTAAAGAGTGCCCCCTTGTCCTTTTTGATGACCTTAAAGTAAATAACTCAACACCAAATTCACTATATGGACCACTTATGTATTTGTACATGTTGATTATATCCCCCATTAATCTCCTTTTCTCAAGAGAGAATAAATTCAGTTCCTCTAATCTTTCCTCATAGCTGACCTCCTCCATGCCTCTTATTATTTTTGGTTGCCCTTCTCTGCACTTTCTCTGGTTCCCCGATATCCTTCTTGAGAACTTGTGCCCAAAACTGAGCTGCATATTCCAGATGAGGAATTACTAATGATTTGTACAGGGGCAAAATGATGTCTCTATCTCGGGAGTCCATACCTCTCTTAATACAAGAAAGGATTTTGCTTGCTTTGGAAACCGCAGCTTGGCATTGCATGCCATTATTAAGCTTATGATCTACCAAAACCCCCAGATCCTTTTCCACTATGGATTCCCCCAGTTGTACTCCCCCTAGTATGTACGGTGCATGCATATTCTTAGCTCTCAAATGCATAACTTTACATTTATCAATATTAAACCTCATTTGCCACATAGTCGCCCAATTAGACAGTTCATTGAGGTCTGCTTGTAAGTTGGAGACATCCTGTAAGGACGCTATTCCACTACATAGCTTGGTGTCATCTGAAAACACTGAAATGGTACTTTTAATCCCAGACCCTATATCATTTATAAATATATTGAAAAGTAAGGGTCCCAACACTGAACCTTGGGGTACACCACTGATAACCTTAGACCATTTAGAGTAAGAATCATTAACCACTACTCCCTGAATTCGGTCTTTTGGACAGTTTTCTATCCATTTACAAACGTATCTTTCCAAGTCTGTAGACTTTACCTTACACATTAGCCATGTGTGGGGAACGGTGTAAAACGCTTTTGCAAAATCCAAGTATACCACATCCACAGCCACCCCTCTGTCCAAGGTTTTACTTACCTCCTCATAAAAAGAAATCAGGTTTGTTTGACAACTTCTGTCTTTCATGAATCCATGCTGTCTGTTGCTTAAAACATTTTTTTCCAACAAGGACTCATATTAGTGCTCTTTTATTAAACTCTCCAGTATCTTCCCTGCAATAGATGTTAAACTAACAGGACTATAGTTACTTGGTAAAGACTTTGATCCCTTTTTAAATATGGGCACCACATTGGCCCTACGCCAATCCAGTGGTACTATTCCAGTCATTAAGGAGTCCCTAAAAATCAGATACAATGGCTTTGAAATGACAGAGCTCAATTCCTTTAGGATCCGTGGATGGCTGTTATCTGGTCCAGGTGCTTTATCTATCTTTATTCTGTCTAAATACTTCTGGACCATTTCACTTTTGTGGATCATTTGAGGATGTGTCACTGCCACCCCTGTTATGGTCATGAGCTCCCCCATGCTCCTTTGTATACACAGAGCTAAAGAATGTATTTAATAAGTTTGCCTTCTCTTTGTCCCCAGTCACGCACTCTAGATTATTTTGTAAAGGGCCTACATGCTCAGACCTGACCTTTTTACTATTAATATATTTGAAGAATTTTTGGGGGTTTGTCCTACTATCTTTTGCAATCTGTCGTTAGTTTTGAATTTTTGTGTCCTTGATTTCCTTTTTACATATTCTGTTATATTCTTTGTAACATTTAAAAGATGATAGTGTTCCCTTATTCTTATATTTTTTAAATGCTCTTTTCTTCTCATTTATAACTTTTTTAACTTTGGCTGTGAGCCACATAGATTTTATTTTTAGGCTTTTAAATGTATTGCCCATGGGAATATACTTTGCAGTGAGTTTGCATATAGTCTTTTTGGAAAATTCCCATTTCTGTTCATCGATGCCAATATTCCCTCCCAGTCTAAGGCTGGATTCACACCTATGCATTTTTAGTGTTTTTTGCATTTTGCTGATCTGCACTGCAGTCTATTTAACATGGTTTTCTATGCAACACATTCTGCAGTGCAAATCTGCACAATGCACTAAAAATGCATAGGTGTGAATCCAGCCTAAGTCCTGGAGAGCATCCTTTCTCTCTTAAAATTAAGTGTTTTTATCTTTCCTGTATGTGTTTGTTGCTTGCAGCTTACATTAAATGAAATCATGTTATGGTCACTGTTACCCAGATGTTCTTTTATATGAAAATTGGTAATAAGCTCTGCATGGTTTGAGATTACCAGGTCCAGCAAAGCATAATTCCTAGTTGGGGTCTCAATTAACTGGACCATAAAATTGTCCTGTAATAGGTTTATAATTTTTGCCCTTTAACTGTTCCAGCAGTGCCATTACTCCTGTTACTTTCTGGGTAGTTAAAATCCCCCATTATTATCCCTGTCCCAGCACTTGCAGCTCTTTTCATCTGTGCAAGGAGCCAAGTCTGCACCTCCTCTTTAACACTGGGAGGTCTATAACAAACTCCAATGATAAGCTTTGTAGCGTGCACACCCATATGCAGATCTACCCATAATGCTTCAGACTCATCACACTCTCCATCAACTAGGTCCTCATTCACACTCACTTTGAGATCACTTCTCACATAGAGACAGACACCACCACCCTTCCATTTTACCCCGTCTTTCCGAAAGAGAGCATAGCCAGAAATATTAATAGCCCAGTCATGTGAAAAATGAAGCCAAGATTCAGCAATACCAATTAAATCATAGTTCTCCTCATGCACCAGATTTTCCAACTCCCCTTTTTTATTTGGCAGACTTCTGGCATTGGTGAACAAACACTTTAATCCACTGTCACATTTTGCACATGTATGTTGCATATTTTTAATGTGTTCCTGAGTTGCACTGCCTTCCCTGATACACCAAGAGTTAAACACTTTCCATGTTTTGAAGTAGTTTGCCTGAGTGACCTTCTTTGTACTGTATAACAATGTCTTTACAAGTTTACTGGACAGACCTTTACCCTTTAAAATCTGCTTCTGAGTAGCCATGCTGTGAGTTTGAGTTGTTCCACCCTGGGGTGCTGAATAGGCCCCTGGTTCAATAGATTGTCTATCATAGGCAAGCTCCAATGGGGTTCCACTGCCCATTTCTGAAGAGTCGCAAACCGTGCTCTCTTAGGCCAAAAGGGCGCTATCAATACTGATGTATTCTCCTTTTGCAGTTTCTTTAGTACTAACGGAATTAGTTGAAACAGGGGAAAACGCATAGCCTTGATTGAGCTTTCAGCCTTGGGCTAGAGAATCTAACCCCCTCATATGATCCTGCCTGTTCAGCAAGAAGTATGCCTCTACCTTTGCGTTTTCCCGGCAATAGATATATCTGCGGGGTCCCCCATTTTTCCACTAGTTTTTGAAACACCTCTGTATTCAGACTCCACTCTGATTAATGCACCCTCTTTCGGCTCAGGAAGTCTGCTACCTGATTTAGATCTCCCTTTCAGTGAACTGCTGATGGAGATAAAAGATTTTCTTCTGCCCGGGGCTTCATCTGTAATGTTAATTTTAGCAACCCTTTGCTCCTTGTGCCACCTTGTTTCATGATATATGCCACTGCTGAACATTGCTGTAATATTTGTACATGACATTCTTTGATTAGCCAGAAGGGCTAGAAAGATGGCCTTTAGTTTCCTCCAATTTGAAGAACTTCTGCTTTTTTGTTTCGTTCAGACTCCCTGGGTCATGTGCTCTTCCAGATGAGCTCCCCATCCCCAGGCACTCGCGTCCATTGTTACTCTCTTCTGTATTGGAAATGTCCAGAGAAAACCCTTGGTTAGGTTTTCTCGCTTTCTCCACCACCTTTGTACATGTTGAGGGATTTTGATCAACTTTTCCAAAGGTTGACCAGATGTCCAGCTCTCTAGAATTACATGCTGGAGGCTTCTGGATTGTAGATGTGCTCATTGTACAGCCGGGATCGCCGATGTAAACAAGCCCAGTACCGACATGGCTGCTCTGGCTGTGATCTGTACATTTGTTTGCACATTTCTCACTGCGCCCTGAATTTTTAAGAATTTTTCTTCTGGAAGAATTTTTTTTTCCTGTATTGACTGAATGGAGTAGCCCAGGAAGTTTATGGTCTGTGTTGGAATCATATGCAATTTTTTCCTCATTTATGATCCAACCCAGCATTTCAAGATGACTCCTTGTCTGATCCAGATCTTGCCATAACTTTCTCTGATTTGGCAAAGAGTAGAAGATCATCTAGATATGGAAAGATTGAAATCCCCCTTAGCCTGAGAGGTGCCAGGGTCTCTGCCATGATCTTTGTAAATATTCTGGGTGAGGAGGAAAGGCTGAATGGCAGGGCTCTGAACTGCCAATGTGTCACCACCCCAAGTTGACCACTAGTCTCAGGTATCTTTGTGAATGTGGCGCTATCGGTATATGTAGATAGGCATCTCTTAGATCTATCGATGCCAAGAAACAGCCTGTTGTCAGTAGGTTTTTTTACCGAAAATATTGTGTCCATCTTGAACTTTTTGCATCTTATCGATCTGTTAATTTTTTTCAGATTCAGGATCAATCAGAATATTCCTGAAGGTTTCCTGACCAGGAATATATGTGAGTAACAACGTTGCCCTCCTCCTACCGAGGTACTCAGGTTATCACATTCTTCTGACAGAATTCCTGTATCAGAGTCAACATTTCCCTGCTCATTTCCTGATCTCGGGGAGTCTGGGTTATGTAAAACTGTTCGCAAGGCGCTTGCACAAATTCCAGCCTGTAACCCTCTGCTATCACTCTGAGCGTAAATGGGCTGGATGTTCCACTGTGAGAGAAATGACTGTAGCCTTCCTCCCAAAGCCGGGAATACCATCGCTGAGTCTTATTGGCCAGGTTAGGCGGTCGGAACAAGATCCCCCCTTTTCCTCAACCTCTCTGACTCCTCCAAGGCCTCCTGTAACCAGATTTCTTTGTCTCTTGGCTTGTCTAAAAGGATGAAAAGTCTTCCTTTTCTCTGACATGATTACCTTCTTTTTTGTTGGGAACGCCTTCTTTTTGTCCGCTGCTTGATCCAACACCGCCTCAACATCTGGTCCGAACAACAAGTCCCCTTCAAATGGTAACCCCCAAAGTTTCACCTTTGAGGCCGTATCTCCCGTCCAGCTTTTAACCCATAACGTCCTGCTGGCTGAGTTTACAAGAGCTGAGGATCTAGCAGACATCCTCACAGACTCTGCCGAAGCATCTGCCATATGTCCTACAGCTTTTTGTAGTACCGGCAGTGTCTCCAACAAGTTTTTACGTGAGGTTCCTGCCTTTATATGTCCCTTCAGCTTTTCAAGCCAATGCTCCATATTTCTAGCACCCACCATTACTGCCATTGCTGGCTCCAAATTGGCTACTGTAGATTCCCAGGCTTTCTTTGATAATGACTCTGCCTTCTTGTCTATGGGGTCTTTTAATACCCCCATGTCTTCAAAAGCGACATCTGTGTTTCTCAAAACCTGCGTCCAGCTTAGGCATCTAATTCCACACCTGTGTCACATCTTCCTCAAACGGGAATCTTCATTGAAGGACTTTGAAAAAAAAACTTGGCTCTCTCAGGGTCCTTCCACTCCCTTTTCACAGTTTCAGACAAAACCTTGTGAACTGGGAGCACCCTGTGCTTTATTTCCCCCAATCCTTTAAACATTTTATCATGCAAGGATAACTTTTCTTTATCCTCCTTTAGGGTGGAGTGTATTATTTTTAGTAGGCCATCCACCTCCTCCAGGGTCAGCTTGTACTGTGAAGAAGAAGACTTCTCTTTTTCTTCTTCCTCTTCCTCTGATTCAGATGAAGCACTAGTCTGCTCCTCATCAGAATCACTGCTATCCCCCTGTATGGATGTAGATAGGAGAGTTTTTGCTTGGGAACTAGCCCTGGAAGGTGGACGTTTATCCAGATATGTTCCGGAAGTCTGGAATGTGTTCGCTAACTCTGTACGAAAAGAGGTAAGCAACTCCTCTGGTTTTGTTGCAGTGGTATCTGAGGCAGTTTCCTCCTTAACCGGATCTGCGATGCAGGTTTTGTACAACACTTTAGTGCATGACTCTTTAAGGTTGTTCCTGCACGACGGACATTTCCTTTTAGGGGGAGGGGAACTGTGCTTGGTCTTTTCTTTGTTTTTTCCCTGAAAAGCACAGAGACCCCCTTCCCCATCAATGCAGCAAATATATGGGACAATACTGTAAATACATCCCCTATATCACAGATCCCATACTAACAGTCTTACCAACAGCAGTGCTACTTTAAGCAAACCTACTGTTGGAGCCTCCATATTGACATAAACCCCATTACCTGTCACATAATGAAGCAATATAACACGTCCCCTTTAGCTGTAACACCTAAAGGCAGAGTGCTGCAGGCCCCCTGACTCCCCAGGGAGGGACATACACAAAACCCCACAGTAAAGTACCGAAGACCACTGTCCTGGTCTACCTGGGCCTGGCTGGTGGCTCCTGCCACCAACACCTGTGCCTCTGTCTTCATTTTCCCCAGAGTGCTGGTGTGTCCATCTGCTCATTTAAAAGCTCCTGGGTGCCCCATTGCCTCGAGGACCGGAAGTGACATCAGCTGCGGCCCGCCCCCTCTCCTGAGTTCCAGTGGCCAGAACCGGGAAGCCCTGATGTACCGCTTGAAATTACGCTATTGTCACCCAGAGCCTGGAACAAATGGAGGCATAGGGAAAAAAATGCTGGCATCCTGCCAGCTCTTCCAAGGCCTTCACAGCCTCCACTGCCCAGTACTAAAGGTGCATGAGACCTCCAGCAGCCCATGCCCTCACCAGACTGGCAGAGAGAGAAGCACCGGAGTATCCCCCTCCCGTCCTGGGGGGATACTGGGTTGGCCTCCTTAAATGAAAAAACAACCGAAATGCAGGTATGCTCTAATTTCCTCCACCTGGAGAGAGCGTAGCATACTTTAGGTTTCCTGCAGTCGCTTCCACCATGGCAGAGAAAACACTACAAACTGAGGCCATGGTGGAAGTGACCGGTCTTTTAAGGTGCGCTGATTCAAGAAGTCATGCAGCAAAAATAGGCAAATGAGCATGAATGACTATCCCTCATTTAAAAAAAACCCCAAAAAATACAATAATATGCAATAATACGTGAAACAGTGATAAAAGTGCTTGAATCAATAGCAGATACTCACCCGATTCTACATAAAAAAAATAAGATATCTGCTTTTGATTCAAGAACTTATCACTGTTTCACATATTATCGCATATTATTGTATTTTTTTTTTTTTTTAAATGAGAGATAGGCATTCATGCATATTTGTCTATTTTTGCTGCATAGCTTCTTGAATTAGCGAACCATTTTTTATTATTATTACAAATACACATGTACACAGAGCATCCCATGATGGGACTCATGTTTTCAGATTGAGGGGCATCAGATGCATAAATACAGAGATTGAAGAGAATAGCCAGCCAGAAGATGTCAACAGAATGTAAGAGGGAAATGGTAGACATTGTACACAATGTAGGAGCCAAATCTAACTATTTTAGGCCAAGCCAAATACAGCACAATAGAGAAAGCAGTAGTGGGGGAACCCTCTGCTCATCTTTCTGCTTTACTGTCAGGAATATAAAGCCTGTCAGGAATATAAAGCATGCCTAGTCCTCCGGCTTTTTGATCTTCTGCTCTTCCGGTTCCGCCCGGAAGTAACTACCCTTGGCCGTATTTTTCCGCCTGTGGCCGCAATATGCTGTAATTTTATTGTGAGTGCTTATTGATTTTAATTCATTTTAACACCATGTTGTTACTAAATGGAGATTTATAATTTTGAAATGGTACACACCTATAATAGTTTAAATATGAGTTTTATAGCTGTGGTGTAACAAGGTCCGGGTATGACATACTCTGGGTACAGTTCCTGAGCTCGGGTTAGTAACCGGACATTGGGGGTCACATGCACTGTGAAACAACAATGATAGGCTCACGACTATTGTAGGTGAGTCTTGAGACTCACGCCGACACCAGGTGTGGGCTGATTGTCAATTAAAGCCTCCTATGGAACATTATAAGTAGTGCAGTATTGGGGAGCAGACTTATACCCCAGTTGAAGTCCTCTAGTGACAAAACGCGTCGGGTGAGAGGGTGTCCGCTCTATACTACTGCGCCCAGCCAGTGTACACATCGCTTTTTGTGATTCTGCTAATGTCTATGATATCAATGTAAGTGCACTATTTTAAATAAATTAGTCGTTCCTTTTTACGGATTTACACTACGTGGAGTTCTTTTTGTTTACCCCTTCCTGTGGTGGCTACCTCATATATCTGAGCCCTAGCGGCAGTTTTTCCGGAAGGTTGCTGATGACGAGGAATTGGACTACGCAGCATATGGGCTTTATATTAACTACTTTAGGGTAAGAGTACCCAACTATATATTTCACTGTCTGGTGGATGGCACAAAGTGTCTATTTGATTTTTATTCAACAAAGCTTTATTAACAGCTCTGTCTGGTAAGAGTACCCTATCTGTTTCTGTGGTGGTGGGAATATTTCAGTGGATGTTATTTTCAGTAGATATGGATCATCTAAGGAGAATCATTGTTTGATTATATGAATATGGACTGTATAGTATACACTTATGGACTCATTTGGATCATTGGATTGTCATAATTGTTCTGTGCATTATGTGTGAGAGATAACACTGGTTAATTATCAACATTCACTGTTTCCTAGCGCGGCATTTATTCCGTATATTTAGTAGTGGGGGAACCCTCCCCTCATCTCTCTGCTTTACTGTCAGGGATATAAAGCATGCCTAGACCAGAAAGGTCATGAGACCTCTGTAGAGTGAGGTGAGCCCAGTATACATGGTGACAAAAGTATCCACCTTTTCCTATTTCTCATGAAAGGGATCTCTCTGTATATAGCACAATGCAGGGGTCTCTCTGTATACAGCACAATGCAGGGGTCTCTCTGTATACAGCACAATGTAGGGGTTGCTCTGTATACAGCACAATACATGAGCCTCTCTGTATACAGCACAATGCAGGGGTCTCTCTGTATACAGCACAATGTAGGGGTCGCTCTGTATACAGCACAATACATGAGCCTCTCTGTATACAGCACAATGCAGGGGTCTCTCTGTATACAGCACAATGCATGGGTCACTTTGTATACAGCACAATACAGTGGTCTCTCTATATATAGCACAAAGCAGGGGTCTCTCTATATACAGCACGAAGCAGGGGTCTCTCTATATACAGCATGAAGCAGGGGTCTCTCTGTATACAGCATGAAGCAGGGGTCTTTCTGTATACAGCACAAGCAGTTGTATCTCTGTATACAGCACGAAGCAGGGGTCTCTCTGTATACAGCACAATGCAGGGGTCGTTCTGTATACAGCACAAAGTATAGGTCACTCTGTATAAAGCACAATGAATGGATCTCTTTACAGCACACTACAGTGCAGTCATCTATATACAATTCATGGCTCTCTATATACACCCCCTATAGCTAGTGGTATTCTGCATTGTTACTGTATTGCTGGGATTTGTAGTCCTCTATACAATGGTGGAACTATCAGGTTTCTTGCACCAGGTTTCTATTTACACCTTGTTAAATACACACATTTTCTGATAAATCTCAGCATATAAACAAGGAAAAATAAAACATTCCAAATTGTGCTACACCAAAGAGATTAAGGTTAGTCACTCCTTGATTTTTACCTCCCTGAACTCCATATCAGATATCATGGTTACCTCTCTGCACATCACTCCTAAAGTAATTATATGGCTGCCCCAGCACCAATTGAAGAAAATCATTGCACACAGCAGGAAGCAATGATGAAAATTCAGTCACAGTGACCCCCTATGATGGGATAACTATTACACAACATAACTGAACCAGAACTTGCAGTAGACTTGCAGAGTGTTTGCAAAGAAAGTTGATCTGGAGTCATGCAATGCAGACTTGCTGCAATTGTACAACAAGCTTGACAAGTCTAGCAATAGCTCAGCAAGTCATTTTTAAACTTTCAGCAAAATTACAGTACTTGCTATCTGGGAAGGACATTTCAGTGTTTGATCCAAACTCTCACTCCTTCCCCTCCACCTCCAGCAACCCTGGGTCCTTTCTTACCTGGCATTCACTGGCTGTCCCTCTTCTTGTTTGTGCACTGGCTTGGTCTTCACTCTCCACTCTAAAGGGGGAAGATAGAGGGCTTTCCCTCTCTCCAGTTGTCCCCTGATTGCTCCAGCTGCTCCTGAGCCCTCTGGCCACTCACTGCGAACCAGAAGTCACCCCGGTGCCATCTTGGTCCACCTCCGCCGACTGGGTGCCATTTTAGGTAGGCAGTCCACAGAACGGCCGCCGGATGTCAGCCAGCACCATCTTGGAAGTGGGCGCTGCTCTGGACAGTGTCCCTGCTTCCTGCTCTGGGAGCCGTACCAGGAGGGGAGGAAGACCCATGTCACCTGGGCAGAGGGTATGCTTCCTACCTGCATCCAGAGACCAGTATCCCAGCCCCCCCAGTATCTGAACCTGGGGGGGTCGACCTCATATGGAAGTTTTACAACCGAACGGAGGGGCTTCAGATAAATCTGGCAAGGTGAGGGTAAAAATAAAAATCTTCTTTCAGTAGTTATAACTGTCTGAGCGTTTGAGGAACAAAAAGAAAAAGCCGCCTGGGGGGTGGTGACTTATTTAAATATAATATAACCAGTCCTGATTGGGCAATGGGCAGAGCCTATACTCATACGTGTATGCTGTCATGCTTGTGTCAGGAAAGCAGTATTACCCAAAAGCAAACATTTATTATATTGCAGCTTACCAATTCTTAGATGTGGTGTCTGTATTCATTTTCTTTTATAGGCTTTCTTTCCTTTATTTTCACCTGGTGATCTTGCCAGTAATGATGCTGTTTTTTTCAACAGATCAACCTGTCATACAAATGTAGTAGTTAAGCCTCGTACACACAGTGCGATGGTCATATGAAAATGGTCGTACGACCGCTTGCTGTACGTTCATCCGACCATTCGTATAAGCGATTAGAACAGCCGACGTATGACGGTCATACAACATAAGTTGTATGAGCACTAGAAAACTTTGGTTGTACAACAAGCATTCGTACAACTGTTGTACCGTGTGTACAGAGAAGTTGGTCCAACAAGTTGTACCTGCAGGAACGTCCGAAAGTGTCCGTTCGTGTAAACCTACGTTTCAATTTCACAATTCATATTCGTTCGTCTATCGGTAATTGAATTCAAATAGCGAAATGCAGCTCAGCATCTTTTTCACTGGGATAATAATGAAGATGCATTGCTAGTGGTACTCAAATTATGAATGTAATGAAAGACAGTTTTTCTGTAGTGATAGAAATACAATTGTCATTATTATGAATCTCTTTTATTCTATTGAACATTTCCCCTATATCATTATCTCTGAAATGCAATTACCAAATGTAAAGTATTATTTGTTCCTTGCTAATTGTTCTAACTTTTCTTTTCAATGTAACTGCCTACTTCAAATCTGTAATTTGACTCCAAAAACATAGGCAAGTATTTTTATTTTCATTATTCTTTATTTTCGTTCAATTCTTTTTATTGGGTTTTCAACATTCAAATATACATGTTATGCTTTCAATGCATGACAGTTTCATAACATATTTGTATTGCTTTATCAAGATTATCAGACATAACATAGAAGATATACAGATTGAGGAATAAATAAGCGTCCATCTCCCTTAGTCCTTTGCGGCCCGAAATTATCTTGCTATACTTTTAAGCCCGCCCAGTCCACCAGGCACCCCTTTGGGAGCAAACTGTGCCAGAGGACCAGACTGACCCATTGGTTGTGTCTTGGCTTTGGGGAGATGTTGCGCCTTTTTCTTTTATTTGTATAGTATCATTTATATGGTAGTAAAAGTTGATACCCAACTTTTTTGAAATACTGTAAGGTGTATAACTAAGAGTAGAAATATAGAGAGAACAGATAGAAAATGGAAAAAGAGGAAGAAATAAAGAGAAGAGAAGCATGTGCCTTTTTGTGTGTCTGTAATCCCTACGATGTTCTGCACCTGCATTTAGTTACCTATTTATCCATTGGAGGGGGTCGGAGAATTTGATACCCAAAGTCCCCATAATCTGTTAAAGGTGTTTAGGTTCAAAGATTGACTGGCAAAAAATCTCTCGTATGTGTATTGGGATTGTACTCTATATATAACTTCTGAGACATTTGGAGCTTTATTGGATTTCCATTTGGAAGTGATAGTTAATCTAGCTGCTATTAGGATATGTGTTGTGATGGGTCTAAGTTGTGGATGTAGTAAATGAATTCCTACATTTAAGAGTGCCAATTTGGGATTTGGTCTTATTATAACTCCAGTTATTTTAGTTATCAGCTCGAATATTCCTTTCCAAAAAATTTTAAGTCCTTTGCATCCCCAGAGTATGTGTAAAATTCCCCCAACACCCCCACAGTCTCTCCAGTATGCTGTGGAGGTTGACTGGTAGAATTGTGAGAGCCTCACTGGTGTTAAGTACATTCTATACAATATTTTCATCGCTAGTTCCCAGTGGTTCACGCTGTGAGACTGCGCAAATTGAGATTTTAGTGCTTTTAGCCATTCTGGTAATGGGATATGAGACCCTAGCTCTCTTTCCCAGTTCAACATGTTAGATGTTTTAAGTAGTTCAGTGGAATTGGATATTATGTCATAGAACCAGGAATCCCTTTTGGTTGATCGTATTTAGAGTTCAGGTAGTTCCATGCTTCATTGTGCACTTAGTAGTGCAAATCTGGGTGGGCCCTGTGGAGGTGGAGTATTTGATTTAGGGAGTATGAGGTAGATATTTGGGAGAGTATATCTTTGTATGTTTTGACATTTTTTTTCAACCATAGTGCAATATTTAGGTTGGGTATCAGGTGTTCGTATATTTGCAAGGCAAAGTCTCTACATTCCTCGTGTTTTTGTTGGGGTCAATACATGGAGTTTCACTAGTTCCCAGTGGTTCACGCAGTGAGACTGCGCAAATTGAGATTTTAGTGCTTTTAGCCATTCTGGTAATGGGATATGAGATCCTAGCTCTCTTTCCCACTTCAACATGTTAGATGTTTTAAGTAGTTCAGTGGAATTGGATATTATGTCATAGAACCAGGAAAGCCCTTTTGGTTGATCGTATTTAGAGTTCAGGTAGTTCCATGCTTCATGGTGCACTTTGTAGTGCAAATCTGGGTGGGCCCTGTGGAGGTGGAGAATTTGATTTAGGGAGTATGAGGTAGATATTTGGGAGAGTAGATCTTTGTATGTTTTGACATTTTTTTTCAACCATAGTGCAATATTTAGGTTAGGTATCAGGTGTTCGTATATTTGCAAGGCAAAGTCTCTACATTCCTCATGTGTTTTTGTTGGGGTCAATACATGGAGTTTATCCCAGGCATGCAAAGTGGCTTCTATTGATGGAAGGGCTATAGGTAGAGATTTTATACCTGTTAAGGACGAGAGCAAAAGCGCCAGGAGGTGCTTATTATGCACCGCGGATTTCTCTATTAATACCCATTGTTTGACTGATTGTGGGTCAAACCAGGATTTAGTCTGGTCTAAAAGGGCTGCATAGTGATATTTTCGTAGATTAGGGAAACCAACTCCCCCACTTGCTCTCGCCCTCAACAATATGGGGAAAGAGATTGTGGCCCTTCTAGTTTGCCATATGCCTTTCCTAAGGAGTCTATCTGCCTCAAGAAAAAAATTTTCAGGGATTTTAATCGGTATGGTCCTGAAGTAATAAATGATTTTGGGCAGGGTTACCATCTTCAGAGCAGCTATTCTACCCATCCAAGATAGTTTGTATTTGTTGATATGTTGAATATCTGCTTTAATAATGTTTAATAGTTTAGGGAAGTTAACCTCATATGAGTTGTTCGTTGAGGCGGGAATGGCTATATCCAGATACACTATTGATTTGTTCTCCCATTGAAATGGGAATTTTTGTTTAAGTGTTGATATTGCTTTTTTATGCATTCCCAACAGTAGGATACAAGATTTAATAACATTCAATTTGTAATAGGAGATATTTCCAAAATCTTCTAACATTGACATAACATTTGCCAAGGAAGATGCCGGATTCGTGAATGTAAGTACTACGTCATCTGCAAACAATCCAATTTTATGAGACCTCCCCCCCCCTGCCTGGATTCCTGTGATAGAATCATTGGCTCTAATGGCCTCCGCCAGTGGCTCCATCAACAAAGAAAAAATTAGGGGAGATAAAGGGCACCCCTGGCGGGTGCCATTTGTGATATAGGATTCTTTTGAAAGAATCTTAGAGCTATACACTCTCGCGGATGTCTTTGTGTACAATGCTTGAATTGCTGATTGAATAAATCCCTTAATGCCAAATTTCTCCAGAGTGGCACGTAAGTACCCCCAGTGCACCCTATCAAATGCTTTTTCAGCATCTAAAGTTAAAATGATTGTGGGTGCACTGCTGGTCTCCGTGATCTTTAGTAAATCAAATATATGTCTCGTCCCATCTGAGGCCTGTATACTTTGTACTTTGGTCGGATTTTCTTAATTGGGGTGTGTATTTAGCAATACAGTTTGCAATTAATTTTGCATACAGTTTTAAGTCTGTATTCAGTAACAAAATGGGTCTAAAATTTTGAGGACAATCCGGCGTCTTTCCCGGTTTTGGCAGAGCAATGATTGTAGCTTGTAGCATTTCTGCAGGAAAAGAGGAGGAGCTGGCTGCTTGTTCGAATGTTGCTTGAATGTGGGTTACCAAAATTTCTGCAAAGGTTTGGTAATACTCTGCAGAAAATCCGTCAGGGCCTGGGGATTTACATTTAGGTAAGGATTTGATTGCGTCTATAATTTCTTTCTTTGTAAAGTTTGAGTTAACCTGTGATAGTGCATTTTCTGATAACTGTGGAAGATTAACCGACTCTAAGAAATTTTGAATTTCTGTGACATTTGGCTGTGGTGTATCCGAGTCATCTTTTATGTTATAGAGGTTGCTATAATAATTAGCCAGAGTGTCAGCGATGTCAGATGGGTGGAAATATTCTTTTTTATTATGTGGGTCTTTTATCGAGCATACTCTGGAGAGTTGCTGTTTTTTCTTGATATAATTCGCTAAGAATTTGCTTGCTTTGTTTCCATGTGCATAATAGGAGGCTTTGAGTTTTTTAAGAGAAGCTTCATGTTCAGCTATGAGATGTATTCTCAGGTCATGTCTGCAATTAGATAATATAGTTTGATTTTTGGGAGTAGGGTTTGATTTATTTATGGAGTCAGCCTTATTTAAGTCAGATAGCCAAGTGTGCAATTTTGCAGCTCTCCTTCTCTTTTCCCTAGATGCCGCTTGAATAAGCAGGCCTCTAGAAAATGCTTTATGAGCACACCACATTGACATTACATTTACATCAGGTGTTGCATTTGTCTCAAAAATTCTCTAAGTAGATGGTCAATGCGTTTTTGGTGCCAGGGATTATTTAGTATGTTTGTATTATTTCTCCACATGTAACAAGGATTTTGCGTGTGCTGTTCTTTTATAGATATGGAGATAGGTGCGTGATCTGACCATGTTATTGGGTGTATCTTAGCTCGTGTGGTTCTCCGTAACAGTTCCAGGTCAGTCAAAAATAAATCAATCCTTGAATAGGAGTTGTGGGGCATTGAACGGTATGTATAGTCTCTTTCTGTGGCATTTAAGCATCTCCATGGGTCGTATAAGTCGTTTTGAAGAAGAAATGGTTTCAGTTCGTACCTATATTTCTTTTCCGGGGAAGAGCAGTCGATGTTCTTGTCTACCACGCTGTTGAAGTCCCCGCAGATGAGAAGAGAACCCTTCTTCAGCTTGTATATCTTTTTTGCTAATGAACGAGAAAAGCCGTCTGGCCTGTATTCGGAGCGTAGAGATTTACAAAAGTAAATGGTAAATTATTAATTTCGCAAACCAGTATGATATACCTCCCTTTGGGGTCGCATGTAGAGTCTATATGTTTAAAAGCTACTTCTTTACTAATAGCAATCAGAACTCCTGCTTTCTTTAGCCCTGCACAAGCTTCATAGATAAATGGGAAATTTTTGTGTGAGCATTTGGGGTGGTTGTCCTTGTAAAAGTGCGTCTCTTGCAGTGGCGGCTGGTGAAGTTTTTGGATGGGGGGGCAGGCCCTGCCCTTCCTTTTGACCCCTCCTACTTCTAATAAGCCCCACCCCTTATATAATCCACCCAATCCGTCCCCTGTATTCCACATATTGTGTCAGGAGTATACAGCTCAGCATCACAGGACACAGTATACAGCTCAGCATCACAGGACACAGTATACAGCTCAGCATCACAGGACACAGTATACAGCTCAGCATCACAGGACACAGTATACTGCTCAGCATCACATGGCACAGTATACAGCTCTGCATCAGAGGGCACAGTATACAGTGAAACAGGTGGGGGCAGTTATGCAGCCAGTGACACAGGTGGGGCAGTTATGCAGCCAGTGACACAGGTGGGGGCAGTTTGCAGCCAGTGACACAGGTGGGGGCAGTTATGCAGGCAGTGACACAGGTGGGGGCAGTTTGCAGCCAGTGACACAGGTGGGGCAGTTTGCAGGCAGTGACACAGGTGGGGTACATTGAAGAGTCCCCCCCACTTACCCCATCCAGCAGGCAGGAGTGTTGCAGAGATTCGGCATGCGAGAGCGCGCTGGGTCTGCAGAGTTCGGCACATGGAGAGCGGCTGTCCCCCCCTCGTCGGTCCCCGGCGGTCATGGTCTCTGTGGGAGCAGAAGTCTCCTCCGCTGCCACAGTGACCCGCCCCTGGCCAGGCATCCAATCACCCTGAGCGGAGGCTCAGGGCAGCCAATCAAGCTATGAGTGTGCGCCTGTTCAGCGCACACTCATAGCTTTTAATGACCAACCAATAGGCTCACTACTTGGCTGTCATGTGACAGCCAAGGAGCCGAAAAAAAAAAAAAAAAAGAAAGTCAATGTACCGGCGCCACCTGCAGGTGGGCGGGGTTGACTTTTTTTTTTTCTTCCTTTTTTGCCGGCGGGGAGGCGGCGCCCCAGCACCTCTCACACACCAGCCGCCGCTGGTCTCTTGTATACAGATAATGTCTCCTTTAAGTGATATAATTTCCCGCCACAAGGCTGAGCGCTTGAATGGGCTATTTAAACCATGAGCATTGAGTGAAATAACTTCAAGAGCCATCACTGTATTTCAATAGTTGCTGTGTTAAATGCTATGTATAATATTTTAAATAAGTGCATTGTCTTACGTTTACCTGAAGGTGGTGCTGTTGGATCAAATAATGCAGGTGAGATGGAAAACAGTACATCTAGGGAATTATCTTCAGGATCATTCCTCCTCTTCTTTGCCCAGAATGGGTAATAAAACTTCAGCACATAGAAAAAGAAAAGAGCTGTAGACGTGAAAATATAACAGAAAATAAAAAGAGTGAGAAAAATCATAGTGCGAAAACATTCGCTAGTGCACGGTTGGGGGATTGAGCTCCTTGGTCCCCCTGAGAGCATCCAGCTAGTAGCTTAAATTTTGCTGCTATGGAATATGTTCGTTGCTGTTAAGTATTGTGCCAGCCCGAAGACACTTTTGATGCTTGTGGTTTTGTACATACACCCTCATCTACAAGCAGTAAGTCCCATTGCTTTGCTAGCTTTAAACCTTGTTCCAAAGAGGAGATAGCATATGTACGATTGTCTTTGGTGATAAGGATTTTTGTAGGGAAACCCCAAGAATAGGGCATTTTGTGATTTTGAAACAACTTTGTCAGAGTTGCGAGGTTTCTGCGCGCCTGCATGGTGTGTTGTGAAAAGTCTGAGTACAATGTGATATCTGAGTAGGGTTCAGGTAGTATTCTATTTTTTCTGGAAAATTAATTTCATCCTTAATATTGAAAAAGTGAATGCGGGCTATTACATCCCTCCCTGCATTTTCAGTTAGATGTTTGGTCTTAGGTAGACGTTGGGCCCTGTCTACAACAATCTCCCTCTCTGGGGTATCGGGCAAAATGGTGGCAATGAAGTCCTGAACGTATTTGCACAATTCTGCTGGGGGGACTGATTCGGGGACACCTCTCAATTTCACATTGTTCCTTCTATTTCTGTCCTCGATTTCTGCCAATTTGTTTGTCAATGCTTGCATCTCTTCTTCTATGTCATTATGTGCGTCTACTAGTTCATTGTGGGCTGTGGCGAAATCCCCCATTTTGTCCTCTGTGTGGCTTATTCTGTCTCCCAATGCAGACACTTCAGTTTTTAATTGAGTGACGCAGTCCATCATATCCCTGTGTAAGGACCCTCTCAGGGTGATAACATGTCCCGCATTGTGGTGTCATTTAGGGGTTGCCCAGATGTGGGGAATTCCTGCATTTGTTCAATGAATTCTCTAGTGGTGTCTTGGGACCCCTCATGTTCCCCCAGCTCACCTGGATATCTGTGCTCCATAGACCGCTTCTGTGACGTCTTCTGAGGGCTGTGTGTTGGGGACGAGCCCGGAGATGAGGTCGTGCTGTGCCTTGGCGAAGAGGTATGAGGGCTCCGGCCTGCTTTCGTGGCTCCATCGTCTCCGCTGGCGTGCCCGGAGTCATGCGGTCAGGCGCCATCTTTGGGCCCTGGTCCTCCGGCTGAACCGAAGAAGTCCGTGAGCTTCCTCAGGCCATGGGCGCCTTTCCTCTTGCCCATATTTGTCGAGGGGCAGAGGTAGGATGTTCAGCAGTGGGAATTGCTGGGTTCGGTAGCTCTGGGACGTCGCTGGTCGCTGGATGCTCGGGGATTCTGTCGGAGCTCCTGCCTCACGCAGCCATTCTCCTCCGCTGCCGGCCACGCCCCCATTATTCTTTATTTTAAAGAATAAAGAACATAAATTAAATTCGAAATGCATTTTTTCTGCAAATTAATATAACAGAAAACAGTGCTTAACATAATCAAAATGGGTTAAATAAAAAACAAACTCAAAGAATTACAACAAAAATACAGAAAAATAAAGAAACCCATCAATGGGGGTATTGCCCATAATCCCCAGGCCATGGCTGTTGGAGGGGGCCATGGGGACCAAATTGCCACTGGCCAGCATGCTGGTGTGGTGGTTGGGATGGGTGGTGAGATGGTGTAGGTGGTGGAGGTACATTTTCATGGAGCTCGGTGTACTCCGTAATCAGCCCCATCTCCCCCCTTGAAGAGGTCATCAGCTCCTTTGACCTGCTCCGCTGGTAGGGAGTCATTCTTTTCAGTTTAGAAGCTACATAGGCAGCAAATGACACCTCCTGGTCGAGATAGCTCAGGAGGATGGCTGTGGCCTGACGGAAGAATGTGGATGCGCTCTCATCCACATGATGGCTTTTTCTCTTCCTCTTCAGCCCAACATGGAGGGGAGGGATTTGGGATTCGCAAACCAGGGATGGCCCAGCGGCTTCCTCCTCAGTCACTGTCTCTGTGACACTTTCTTGTGTATAAAGACTTCATTTTAGAGTGGGTCATAAGCCGGCTGTCTCGAAAGCATGGGGTCCAGCGGTCAACAGAACAGCTCTGAAAACGGTGGTCGGACCTAAAGCACCGGAAGAAAAATCAGCTGCATCGGATCCATCGAGTATTGGAAAAAAGTAGGCAATAGTTTTATGTAAGCAATATGTATATGTGTAAATTAGGTGGCTGGATCTGTTGTTAAAAGTAGCTAGAGACAATTATAGGTGAGTTTTGGAACTCTTTGTATGCCTTGGGCTTAAAAACTTGAATTTAAAACTAAAGCATATATGAAGAATAGAAATTTATACTGTTTTTAGACATTCCTTTAGCTTTTGCACTTATGTTCTTTTTGTATTTTTCAACAGGGAAACAGAAAAAACAAGGGGTCCACCCCCACAATGGACCAAGGGAGTCTCTCACCCATGGCCCGTCAGCTGAGGCGGAATCCAGGTCACCTTCACGCCCAGAAGGTAAGTGCAAAATGACAACAATACAAACTGAGCCACAGACAGCTAGGTGGGTAAAATGGTGGAGGATTCAGGCCTAAATTAGATAAATTAGTTAAAGGATAAGTGTCACTTTGCTGGCTGCTGACTAATTCATCAGTGCCCATTAATACAACCTTGCTAGTGCAGACATGGGGAGAAGATAGTCCCCCAGTGCTCGAAGTCACACAATACTTATGATGGATATCAACAGCCCACATCCCATAGGAGTGAGGGGGGGGGGGGCAGCTGTAGGAGTTTACCAATGTCGACACTTGTCAAGTCTTTGGCCCATGAAAAAATGGCATCATCATCCCTTTGTTGTTGCTTTTTGGCAGAAAATCCTCTAGAGTACCCCCAACCCCAGGCAACCAGTCCGCCCGTATCGGGCATCCCAACCCAAGTGCAAGGTTGGTCAACTAGAAAAATGTATAAAAATGTATGTGTTGAACCTGTTGTGACTTTGGGATACTTAATGAATGTTGTATTTTTATTTTTTAATGGAAATGGAATCCCAGCAGCTGCCCCAACAACCAGATTTCGAAAGGGAAGATACTGGGGGTGAGCCTGTCATTTGCCCTGGTAAGTATTGTTCTAATATTGCTTCTTGTGTATTCACATGTCTATTGTTACATGGGACAGCAGACAGCAGTTAATAATAAAGACAAACACACCTTGTTTCTTTTGGTCTAAAGTATGGCCGTGGCCTTTATTATTGTTGGCTTTAACAAATATATTAATTTATTTTGCCAAATTTCTAACATGTGTCAGAGCTCAGCCACTACGGCTCGAGCTGTATCAACCAAGTAAAGGGGAAACGCCACAACCTGTATACTAAAACTTCACTAGAAAGACTCTCGATAAAATTCATCAAATACCGAACAAATTAAATATCTCACTTCTAAAAAGAAAGCAAATGCCCCCAATCACTATGTTGGCCCTCAGCCACTTGACCATCATTGCAATAATACATTTTCCTTTTTTTAACAGGTCATGAGGTGCCCCAATGCACCGTGTGCAGATTACGTCGGGAAATTATGTGGTGCTGTACCGAGCTGGAGGACATCCAAAGGGCAGCAAAAGAATTACAAACATCTCTGTTTGGGAGTAATTGTTGACTGTTTTTCAAATGGCCTAATGAAAAAGTGTGTAAACATGTGCTCTATCCCATCAGGGGTTCTCAAGTTTTCATATATCTGGGTTTAAACCCCCCCTTCCTCCAAACTCTTGGAGAAAGGGGTGTTGCATCAGCAAAACATGTGAGTTGATCCCATCAGGGGTTCTGAGCTGATGCGTTTTGGGGGTGCACCCTTTATTAAAGCTACCTCAGTTTGGATAAAGGGGGGCACCCCTAAAATGCGTCAGCTCAGAACCCATGATGGGATCAACTCAGACTTTTTGCTGATGCAACACCCCTTTCTCCAAGAAACTCTAGTTTGGAGGAAGGGGGGTTGCCCCCCAGAAATATGACACTTGAGAACCACTGGTGGGATAGAGCACATATTTACGCACTTTGTCGTTTGGAGCCTAAAATATTTGTGTGTTTGATGTCTGTTTTTAAGATAACTTTTACACGTTAAAAAGCACCTTGGAATGTGCGAGTAATATAAAGCTTTGATACTAACAGTGTGTGGCTTCTTCTTTACTTGATGTATACCTGTGAATTCCCTAAATTTATGTATTTACAGAGCGAATGTGTAATCATATGTGGTCAACTCATACGAATTTCAGCAGGAAAACTTTGAAGCAGTTGGGAATGCATCATGTTTTTGTTCTTCATGCATGGAGTGCATGAAGAACAAAAACATTGTGTGTGTGTGTGTGTGTGTGTGTTTAGCAGACCCCCTGCAAACCAAAATACTTAGCTGAAGCTGATATTGTAACCTCATGGAGAAATGAAGGTTAGATTTCCCTCTTGGAGCAAGTGCCAAATTAAAACACATATATAGAACATCTCTTATACATATAAAAACGAAAGACAAGAGTAGTTAAACTGAATGATCATTTTATAAGGGCAGCATAACATTAAACACGATCAGGAATCATGTCCTGCCAGAACACAGCCCCTCTCCCCACAAAACACTCCATATATTTTATCCGCAAGTCCCTTGCATTCTGGATGGCCAAGGTAGCACGGCTAGTCTGGAGGTCTGCCATTGCATCCAATGACGGATGACCTTCAGCCGATGTACTAGAGCCTGGCAGGGCTGGATCAATGTCACTGGGCATGGTGGTCATATAACTGGTAGCATTCCTGCCTAAAAACCTATGGAGGATGCAGCAGCACAATACCATATGATTGATTTTATACAATGCCAGGTTTATGGCTGTTAAAAATAGACTGAACCTATTAGATTCCGAATGCATTTTCCACCACCCTTCGAGCACGAGAAGGTCTGTAATTGAAAATCCTCTGCTCAGGGGTCAGGTTGCATTGAGGAAATGGCTTCATAAGATGTTCTCCAAAACCAAACGCCTCATCTGCAACAAAGACAGAATTCAGACCCTCCACATTTTGGTCTGCAGGTGGCAAGTTGAGGGTGCTATTCTGAAGCCACCTATAAAATTTGGTTTGCGTGATTACTGCTCCGTCTTAGTTGCGGCCATTCTTCCCCACATCCAAGTACAAAAAATCATAGTTTGCAGACACAATGGCAAGCATCCCTATGCTGCAAAACCCCTTGTAATTGAAGTAATAGAAGCCAGAGTTGTGTGGTGGGACAATCCTCACATGCTTGCCATCAATGGCACCCCCACAGTTGGGAAAATCACATTGCTGCAAAAACTGAGCAGCAACTTCCTGCCACTGCTGGGGATTGGAAGGAAACTGTGGAGAAAAAAAAGAATACTACTTGCACACAAAACATAGAAATGTTCTTTAACATAAAAATGCAAGGGCAACTTCCGGATCCGGCGCCGTATGGAACGGCAGCTTCCCAGCTAGCTCCCGCTGAGAGGCCCTCGAAAACCCGCTTATAAAGCCATCCATACACCGGGGATCACCCCCACATCTTGTAAAGATACAAAACACACGTTCATCATAAGAAAAAAAAGAGGTGTCAAAGGAAGGTTAGGGGTCGTCACCGTCCTTCAACGACGAGTCAAAAACGTCGTTACACTAAAAGGGTTGACACCCCCACGGTAACTACCGTTCGTACACTCCTAACAGGGTGGTGTGTTGAGACCGAAGATAATGAAGTTAATGTTCCCCAAAACGTCGTATCCCTACGAACGGTAACACAGACGTTTGATACTAAAAAACATGAACCTACACCCCTTCTTACCGGCGTTGATTCTGCCTCGTCATTAGTGCGTTTGGTTTAAAATATCCACCGAAGTCTTA